>SJOL01008189.1:227409-247036 GCA_004794785.1 Opisthorchis felineus | reverse complement strand
TCCTATTTTTATCATTGTGTCAGTGCGAAACAACATTCGAATTCGCTGGTGGACAAAAGCAGTCACAGTAGAATCTGACATGTCCCCTGTTTCACTGCTAAGCCGCAACAAGGTGGAATAAAGTAAAATATCTCGTCGACTTCAATTAGCCTCCAATTTTCGGACCTAGTGTTTTCAGCTAAGCTCATCATTACACATTCTTTCCAGGCGGGCATTCAAGAGCCTCAAAAACACCTGATTAGTGTGGCGCACTCAACAACATCACGGCCAGCCGTAACTTGTACCTACTCTCAACTTCGTACCTAAAAACTACCCACGGTGCTATCCAATCACTGGTAGTCAGATTAAAATTAAGAGCTCTCCTTTACAAACACATCAATTTACACGAATTTTTCGCCCGACCAAGTACTAAATGCCATTACGGACAAAATACGTCAAGCACGAACCGACCGTCTCACTAGAAGTAAAAACTTTATTCTGGAATAATAAGAGTATTGTGCAAAGGGTTCAGTTATTAGCCTAGCAGCAAATGAGGAATGAACATAAAGTTGGTCCTAAAGGCACTTCAGAACTAATGCTAATCTTTTTGGTGGTCCCAAGGACTTCCGTCACAGAGATTTCTTCTCCATACTTACAAGATTCCTTCGTCCACTGGATACACGCGTTCTGAATGAAGCGCCATCGCAAGTCGAATTATGAACATGGGGAATCACTCCCAGTTTGATAGCTCCGAAATTTTTTTATCAGAATTCTTGCTTGGTGCAGTGGCGTTAGCATTAATCTTGGCAAACAGGTGCGCTTTTTATCTTTTTTGAAAGGTATTCATATGCCCCCTCCTACGAGCTCGTAAAAGAACATAGTGGTTGAAAGCATTTCGTGGCTAAATCTGTCACTTTAAGACATCTTATTTGTGTGACTAAATTTTCCTGCTGTTTTGACAAATAGGTGTCGTCGAGCCATATTGAATTTTTCGATAGTTAAAAGCATAGTTCACTCCAAAACGTCGTGTCCAAAATTCTTTATTGTACGCAAAGTGCAAGGACTATTTCGGTAGCGTTGCGGGCAAAGAGTTTACACCCTTTACATCAATCTACACATAGGTGAACCGTTGGATACAATACATTAGGTGATCTTCTGGTCTCAGACAGAGTTATCACAGTACATCAAAGTATAATCTGGAATGTCCATAAAATAAGGAATCTACTAACTAGGTTGCTGAAAACTCTTCCGAAGTCCACCACCGGTTTGACGTCGTAGTGCTCATCAGGTAAACGCAGCACATGAGTCCAACAACCATATGTTTTACTTGAAACCAAGTTGTACGAAATTTGTGAAATACTCTAATTTTTACACCAACCTGGGTTTCAACCGGATGAGTAACTGAATCAGCGCTGAATCCCTCGTTTGTAATATTCTTGAACTAAATGTATTGCTCAAAGATAGTCTCATGTTTCATTTGGTACGATGTTCGAGATATCACATAATATTTTTTTGAAGAAACTACTCAAAAGGTTGCTGAAGACTCTCCGACAGCCCACAACTGGCAAGTAAATTGGGGACACATCTAATCTGTACCTATTTGAAAAACTAGATTGTGCGATTGATGTTTGCTTAAGAGGTGTTACGTTGAAATGTTTCACTTCCCAGACTCAAAATTCTTCAACTGCTTGCGCCTCCGGGACAAGATCAACCTATATTGCGTCTGATGAGTTGCAGAGAGGATTCAACTTCATACAATTATTTATTTATAATCATTTCATAAATCTCGACATCCACTCTTCCACATAATTCAGCATTCACAAATGAGTGTTTAATGTTCCGATATTTAAACCGCATTTTCACATACAGTGTTATATGCCCAAAGCAACCGGATAAACAGAAGCAGTGATTGTCGACATAACAAGCCAATAAAAGGTCTTGCGAAGCTTACAACTCAAAAGTGGCGTTATACAAAGAACGATGTCTCGACTTCATGAATATCATTCAAACTGAAACTGATGCATCCTTCGTCCAAAAGATCCCTCTGAAGAATATTATTCTGGGAGGGTTCAGCAAGGTTTCATTTAGCCTCTCGTTAAAATCAACTTAGTTTGCGAATGGCTGTTTATTTTGAGAAGCAGACAGGACCAACTGAAACCGTTTTTTCTGTCCAATTCGACAGTCTCAGGGGAAGAGTAATGCTACAAGATAAGTGAAACTTGCAGCTGTGGATTTGCCATTCCAGGAGCCAGTCAGTGCGTGGCCACTTGATGTGGCTTCTGTGACTGAAGGATAGATGGAGCTATATCCTGTTTTATTGAGAGCTGGTCACGGTGTTTTTCAGCCACTCATGGCCAAATGTCCAAGTATTCAACCACTTGTCGGAAGGTTGTGGGTTTGAATCTCTCCATTAGAGTTTTGCGGGGTGCGCAATGCTGATGATTTTTAACAAGGACGCAACAGCTATGCAGTAGTTCTCGACTTTTCGGCATAGACTAGACTTTCTGATAGGAAGAAGTCCCAAATTAAAACCCAGATTTGTTTTGACTCAGGCTCTCCACATAATTTTTCCTGATCACTATGATAATCCGGCATTTCAACGAGTAACTGTTGTTTTGGTTCATGATAAATCCATGGTTGCAGGTGATACTCTGCATATTCTCAGTACTTTAGGATACACTCTTTCTGGATAAAATGTGACAGAATAATAAAAAAACCGACAACACTAAGAATAAACAGTGCCCTGTCAGCTCTACTCGGGTCAGTGTAATTTTATGATGTCTCTTCTAACTGTCTACTATCACCAAAGCAATCAGGGGTAGATGTTGGAAGCATAGGAAATCGGCCGACTAGCACACGACCAAATAGAGAGGAGGTTTAACTAATCGATATTACGGGTATGTTGAGGATTTCATTAAAAAATCAATGAATTTCGAGTGACGCCAAGTTGAGTGAAGTGTATGGATTTAGGCCTAACAAAAGGTATACAGGAAGTGAGAGAGGACACGACCAAAACCTAGGAAGCTTGGTGAATGTAAGGCTGGTCCTGCGTCACTTCAGGAAGGCCATCCGGAAGGCATAGATTTCTGAGCACGCAGGTTCCTTTTGAGGAATCAGATAGCCAAGGCTTCCATGCAGCACCGGAGTACGTGACCAACCCTTTATTTTCGCGTACATTTTCCATACTTTTGTATGCTAAAACATCACGGCATGCAAGAAATTCATGAAAGTAAGGTATTTCCATCAAATGTTATGCTTCTAACCCAAAGAGGACATATGTCGAGATATTTCAACGATAAAATTAGTTTTTTTAGAGTTCTTTTGGGATACTATATTTAAATTCCACTTTGGATTGTACGATTTTGCACCTGGTAAGAAGTGCCGTCAGAACATTTTTCTGCTGATACCCTGTCGTTTGATGGCGATCTCATTTTGTGCATTAAGCAGTAGGACAAAACACCGGTCACACCGGTTGACGTTCATTTTTGTTCATGTATCTGCTAGCACTTCTCAAGCTCCTTGGAATACTCGAACCCGTGCCTTTTCAAGAACACTGTTGAGAACAAGACCATGAAATCGATTATTAAAGTTATATTCTACTAGGTCTGTAAACGTTTTCTTGGTAATAAGTGTTGAATACTGGTAGCTCGCGTGAATTTATTGGTTGCTGATCGTCAGCCACCTGATCAGCAACCAAGAACTGTCTTATTAATCTGGCTTAAAATTCCAATTCGGCTCATCTAACTCAGCCAAACTCCTTCCTGGTCGTTTGACGGATTGTCCTCACACATGCAAACGAAATTACAATTCCGCTTGTACAAGGAGGTCTCTCAGTTCGCTTCTACCGCATCTTACAGCCCCGACGAGCCAAAGGTCGATTGTATTTAGCGAACGGGTCATATCGAAGATAAATCATTACAGCACATGCTTTTGCAACCCAGCCACTCAGTTTGTAAGTGTTAGATCTTACAAAGATATCTGGTAGCCAAGATATCCTATTCTATGCATCTCTTTGGACGTGCCTTTGTCCCTCTGAAATCATTCCTGTGAAATCACAATAAGGTTTTGATTTTTAGGAACTTCAATGGTAAACGTCTTTAAGCAGGAACCCAGATTCAAAAACAGACTTAGAGCTCCCCAAAGGATGGGCTTCTTATGATCCAGAAATCACTTGTTAAGTTAGTGATATGTAGCAGATTGAACGGAACAGGGGGCGACTGGTTTTACTCAGAAAACCTTATAGGCAAGCGGTGCAAAAATTCTGACAACTTTGTAATATATTTCAGTAATTCATTGACTTTGTCTTGGCAAATGCAAAGACGTAGGAAATACAAAAAGACTCAAAACGCCCCGGGTCGTTCAAGTGTTACAACAAACTAACAACACAACTTTGTTCAAGTGCAAGATAATAAATTTTTTGACTGTTCTGAAAACAAACTGATGGTATTTTTGTTTCGCACCTTACTTTTCAATGACTGGACGGCGATCACGTGGATCGTACAAGGAAGTTAATTGGAAGTTTGGAGATGACACTTGTGACGGCAGGTAATGTTTTAAAAAAAGTGCACGTTCTGCATCTTTTTTTCGAAAAACGAATGGTCCAGCCAAATGTTTTAGTAGACTATAGTTTTATTGTTTGCCTTCGTTCGCTAGGCTGTCAGCAAAACGCAGTCTACAAATATATGAGGAACCTGAGGAACACAAATACTGCTCCCTTGCAAGCCACGATGTCAACAAATACCTACACCAAGGCTTAGGGACAAATAGCACTTCTTCGGGTAAATTTTCGCATTTTAACTCAAATTGGACCTTTTTACATTTTTTCAATTCAGACCAGTTTTCCTTGAGTTTTTGAGACCGCACCAACTCCAAGTTCATCCTAGAAGTCACACACGGCGCTCACTGGCAGTATTACATTTGTCGACAACAGCCCATCGGTCAGTGGCTCTTGTCAAATAACTACCGAGTTAGAAGAATTATTGACTTAAGACTACCGGGGGCAAAACTCAGAAAATTTGTACGAAACGAACATCGAACCAATGTCATATATCTTTTAGACGCAGAGTTGCGGGCAACACGGCCTTTCCTCTGTGATCAGAAATACGCCGCATTTTCTCTGTGTTCCAGATACAACTGTTTGTGTTATACTCCCAGTCGGCATCTAATGGTATCACATTGCCCTATTGTGAACAGAGTAGCTTGTTCAGTCGTGATGACTCAGTCGTGCCTATCGTCCACTAGTAGAGTAGCGGTAATACGCTCACCTAGTATGTCAGACGTCGGAGTTCAAACGCTTTTATGGACAAGCATGTGCACTACCGATGAGCTTTAATAAGAGCGGAACTCGAGTCCAATGCTTCCGCCTTTGGTATGGACTGATCAAAATAACTACATTCAGCCACCACAAAATCAACCCGGAGAGCATGTTTTCCCACCCTCGTGCTTTTTGTGAAGTGTCATCATTTCCGGTTTTGGCTCTGTCAGTATGAGTAGATCCTACACAATCACTTCTCCCTATGACGTTTTCATATCGCCGCAGCTTCGCACTCTACTCCCCCACTTTACTTTCCTCTGTTTATTCCCAAAACCAACAAGTGAAATGCTATATGTATTGCGGTTGTACCGGTTTAGCTGCTGCGGAAAATGTACCTACCTCTTCCCCTCCCAGGTAGGTCACAGGTGTATAGAATCGCCCGACTGATTCGTGGATATTGTGATCCGCTCTCACGCGGGAACATCAGGCGAAGGTTCCGCTGGCTACTTGTACCATAACATCTCTGAATACTGACTGTTCAAACGGTTATCCCAGACAGTCAGAATAGCAAAAGATGTTTTCATCATTTCGACCACTCATTTCGACCACTTTTGTGTTTCTAAACAAATGGAGCTAGGCTTTATTCTAGGGTTACCAGCGTGAAAATAACCCATCCCATTCACTCATCAGACACAATGATATCAGATTGTTGACTTCATATGTGGGTAGTGAACTAACTAAGTCAAGCGGCGATAGCCTCCAAAACAAGCCAGTAGACTCAACCAAAGTTATTTACTCTAAAGAACTGAATAAAAATGCTTGCTGTCTACCACTACCCCCATTGGGTTGAATGCATACCCATCAAGTAGGTGTTAACCAAGAAATACTAGTGTCAAATTCAATAGCCTTTGGCTTTTTGACATTATATTCTGAATCGTCATTTTGTCCACGGGTCAAATGGTTGTTTGGCATAGGACAACCACTGTCATCTCCTCTGCACATTTTTCTATGAGCTTCACCTCAAAAAGTTGCATGATGTGTTGGAGGAAAGCTCACGACGGTTTCGGTGCTCTCGCTTGGTACTGTGATATTCTGTTATTTAAGCCATTTCGCCAGGATGTTATGGCCAGGTAGCTTGGAGAAGGCACGTATTATTTCTAGAAAAATCAGAAAACAGAGTCAAACCGAGGACGAAAAACGTGGGATTTATATGCAACGACTTGTAAGGGACATATAGCCAACAAGTAGTGCTTTTTGTTCATCCAGATTGGAATAGTTAATAGTTGGGGTGAGATGGCTCAGTGGTTAGAGCTCTAATTTACTGACCGAAAGGTTCGTGGTTCGAACCTGACCTCTGACTCTCGACCTCCCCTGTCTAGGCTTCGGCGCAGTATCTCAGCCCTCGTGCTGCCTTCCAGTGGCATAGATTCTTGACACTGAAAGGGTGTAACAGCTGAACGAGCCAATCAAACAAGGGATTTTGTTCGGTCATTTAGATCCTGCTCCCAAAAGAACATGCGATTCAACTAGTTTAGGTACAATTAACTGGGCAAATTACATTCCCGGCACTTTTAAGCACCTGAGAATGTGCTTGGAGACCTGAAAACACATTAGAACAAAGGAGAATATGATAAAAGCTAACCGAACAGCGAAAAAATCTGTTTCTGGTAACCATGATATTAGCCCACAGAACTGCATACGAAAGATCTGAACAACCCATGCGCTTGATCGTTACACAATGCGTCTGCTTCATCGACAATCTGGCCTGACCAACCAACGGCGCCTCATTCAATAGCACATAAAGTACCCAAATCAGTAAGAGGGTAAGATTTTTTTTATTCTGCTTGCAGGCACATTACGAAAACCGCCTTCAGTATTTCATGGCTGGTCATACTCACGTATTGCTGCACCGATGTGGCAGAGGAAGTGTTGCACACTAAACGTTCGAGTGGTATAGCATCAGGCACGGTGCTCAGAATAAACGAAGTGTTCGCAAAGCAGCTCAACACTAAGAAATTGTCTAAACTGTAATGCACCCAATATTTGATTAAATAAAGCCATCCTGGCCTGTGCACCGCATTTCCATCACAAAAATACCTGACCGTACCGTGGTGTGATGGTTTGCGTACCTCGGCTGCCCCTTGGGCTATACTGGGGGTGTGCATGCGACCATTCTGGCCCTCCAGGATGGTCGAACACCACCTCCGAACACCGCTGCATTGCGATCAGGTTTTGGGACAAAGGCTTTGATTGAGAACCCTAATCCTTCTCGTGTCTAGGTCTGGGCACCCTGGCAGTATCTCAGCCCACGTACAACCATGACGGTTACAACTAACAATATTCTCATGCCACATTGGCCGTCTCGTGGTGTTACCATCCGGGTCACCTTAGTTGCTGCATACAGCAGCACACAGCTAACGTCTCCCTTCCTACATTTTAACGTTTTCCCCCTTCTCCTCTACCCCACCCAAATTTCCATACTCTCTTCGCAGGTCACAGCACTAGGACTGACCAATCTACATTCAGCTTTAGCTTCTGTACGTCCGACTTCAGTAACAACCTTTAACGATTCGAAGTCTGTTTTCAAAACCCGAAAGCCGGTCTACTTAGCCACGTTTAATGTTCGCAAGGGAGACAACAGTTAGCTCATGCTCGTATGCCGATCCTGCTGGACCACCAGCGTGGACTCCGACCATGCACTTGTACGCTGCTGGTCTTCATTGCGCTTTTCGAGTATACGCAAAACCCGCACACCTCGCTTAGCCATTGAGAAGCTTGTGGACCCAGAAGTCACAGGAGCCTACCGGAACCAGCTTCGCGAACGCATGGCGAACGGTCCGATGTCGGATATAAACGGCCAATGCACTCCTCAAAGCCAGGACGTCTGTTTGCGGTACAACCCAGCCAACCCCATCCAAACATTTGATCTCTGGTAGAACCATGTCTTTGCTGGAGGCCCAGCGACAAATTCTCTCTGGCCGCAACTACAACTCAACCGAACGCATCATCCGACGCCAGGTAAAACTGAGTGTCGCTGCAGACCAAGAAGCTTAGTGGACCCAAAAGGCCGAAGAAATGGAAGATGCAAAATCTTCTGCTTGTCAGTGAAATTCAGTAAAGCAGAACGTTTGCTACCCTGGGCGCAGTACTTCGAAGAGCAATTCACTTAGTCACCGGCTACCTCCAATCCGGAATCCTGGCCTCAAACAGAAAGGTAGACTGTTAATATGTTGCCGCCTTCAACCTCAGAAGTGTCCCAGTGTCATCCGAAGCGTCATCGTGCTGCTGGTTCTGAAGACCTACTCTGTTCAAGGATGTCGGTGGGTTTCTCAGCCAGTGCCTCTAGCCTATTTGGATCTATCTGAAAGAAACAGACCGTCCCAGAAAACTGGGGTGAATCGACAATAGTGCCCATTTTCAAAAAGAGTACCAGCAGTGAGTGCAGTAACCACAGAAGTATTAGTTTGACTCTCGTTGTAACAAGGCTTCTGGTGTCACTGATTCTTTGTCATTTTATGGTGGCACGCGAAACCTTGACTCGTGAGGATCAGGCAGATTTCGAGCAGGTAGAGGCTGCATTGACCACATATTCACACTCCGTTGGGTGTTAGAGCAACGCCACATGCACATACAATCTTGGTATTCCCTGACTTCACGGGTGCGTTCTATTCTCCCGATTGGCCAGTGCTCTCAACTACACTTGCTCAACAGAGCATGCCGCCTTGTACCTTCAAAGTTCACAGTCATACTTCTCTGAACATACCCTTACGATTAAAGGAGAATCACTGGAGGTTGTGTGGAATTTTACATAGCTCGGTAGTTGCACTGGCTTTGACGGAAATGTGTCTAGTGCAAGGATCTTGAAGGCCCGAATCACGTTTGCTAATTTGCGTCATCCGTGGGGTCAAAAAGGCATACCACTATGTCTTAAGAGTCGCGTGTACCAGGTGAGACGTGGCCTGTGCGGACAGATGATGTGAGGCGTCTTCAGGTTTACAACCAACGATGCCTCAGAAGCGTTGCTCGCTTTGAATGGCGCCAACGGATTTGTAACGAGGTGGTTAGAAAACGGGCATTCGGTTAACATCCAGCACGATCGACTACGATTGCTGAGCCAAGTCCTACGCATACCAAATAACCGTCTACAGAAAGTAGTTATGTTCTCCGTTCCCCCTTCAAAATGGCGGAAACCGCGAGGTGGACAAAGTATCACTTGACAGAAGGGTGTGAAAGAAATCATGAAGAGTTTGGGTGTTCCTGATGTTGTACGCATTCCCGGATGGTCTCCCCGTGACCCCGCCTGTGCTTGGCTGGAGACATTGCAAGAAATGGCGGTTGATCTATGTCAGTGGCATTTGTGCTGTCACTTTCATTCCAGACTGTCTAACTGAGCGCTTGGAGTTGTAGGCACCTCAGATTACTTGACGTAGACAACTATTAGATCCTCTCCCCCACCCACCCTTTTTCTGTCCTTTTCACTCTAAGGCTTTTATTGTAATTAGATGAACTTTGTGGTTGAACGAGAGTAGAGCATCAGTGTCAAAGTTGACATTTCTGCCTCTAATGATGATGATGAAGCAACCAGTAACCGGTAGTTTGTTCTTCAGTCATTTTTTAAACAAAATGTTGCACTTTGCAACCGTTTCACGGTGGCTGTGGAGAAAAGTTTAATGTTTTATGCCACGTCGATCTCAGTAGTGCACGTCAAATGCTCATGCCCTTTATTCTGTCCAAGTTGTTTAAGGTGGATTTTTTTATCCACTCATATCGATTGAAGACCACGTCCGTGAGTAATAACCTCAATTAAAAATATTTCGGATCTTTGATTGTTCAGTTGCAAGCGCTTCATCACTCTTCATCATACTGATACCGTCAGTATGTTGCTGTGAAGCAGGGCGGTATGGTGTCCATGGAAATGAAACGTGGAAATGGCCCAGACCACCTAAAAACCCGACGACCTGAGGTACCAACAATCTTCTGAACACTAAGGAGCCTATTTTTCTAACATAAAGCCAGGATCGATTTTTTTGACGCCGGATCGGTATGTGCACTCTATGAGCATATAATGTAATGTTTTACGCGATTTATGCTTAAAATTAGAGCTGATTCTGTGAACATACCATCACCCGCCTAAATGGAATGTGTCCAACAAATGCATACCCCAGTTTAAAAGCAGAGCAAATTCGATCTGACATGGGATTGTAATGTTCTCTGTGCGTTTTAGTTAGTAGCCAACTGGAACAGGTGGCTGCAGTCAAGTCGTGCACTGGGTGATCAACCCCTGCCTTTCACGTAAAATCAATGGAATTTTAGATTTTAGGGGCAGAAAAAGACGAGGGTGTTTAAGTTGTCTGAAAGTAGGTGGTGCCAGAAATATCGTAAATATCATAACATCTTATTTTGCATTTCGTGAGCCCAAAAAAATATATCAAATTATTGTTGTGCTAATCACCTATGAAGTACTTTTCGGTGTTTGAAATTCGTTTGATAAAGGGTAGTTGGAAAAGTCCTTTTGAGCCTTATCTTAATATAAACTTTTGCTGTTGTGTAAGCACCGGTTTTAGTTAGGTGAAAATGGCACAGAAACCGTTTGAATACGTCATATTTGGTGCTACTGTTTGAATCACCTGCGGTGCAAAGCGCCAACATAGCCATCATCTGCTTGGAATATACTTATGCAGCTACTGAGGGAACATAGTAATGCCTTGTCTCCGGAACGGTTACAAAACAGGTTGCCGATTTCAGATTTCACATTGTCGTTTTGATTTAACTGCAATGAAACAGTCGGCATGGTAATTTTCTGGAATATTGGTAGCTCGGGTGCATTAGTCGGTAATCGATCAGGTGGCATTTTTATGTGTCAAGTCAGTGGCCAAGCTCGGCGAACAGATGATCCATTACCAACAGATGAGCATCCCTTGAAAGGGTCTGGTCATCCAGTGAGTCAGGATACTGACAAAAACCCATATAACATTCGTCAGTACCCACAGGTTCTTCGTGGGGTCCACTGTAACTTTTAGTACCTTTTTGTTCTCGTGTTCGAATAAATACGTGATGGTTTTGGGCATTTCGTTATACACTATCCCGTTTCGTTCAGTCAAGATCACTATTATGTAAACATTCTAAGCATTCTACCCAAATCAGCACATAGTCAGTTTCATGGCTTTACTCACTAGAATTCCACCCTGATTTTTGAACTTCGGATCCAAAGTTAGTTAGTTCATCTACGTCGTCCAGATTAAGTCGTTCACACTGAATATCACGCTGTCTTGTCCACGGCACCAAATGATATGCGGTCCAGTTCTTTTCGTTCCCTGCTGTTTCGAACGAGGAAACTTTGGAATATACTTTATAGAAAAATTCACAATACATTATGCTGCATTACCTCAGATTTGGTCGAGTTTGTTATTTAGTTGGGTGTTGAATGCAGCAGCCTCAAGTTTTCCCCACGGGTCCCCTGGGTCTGTATGTACGCAGTCTATCTGAGGCATACTTTGGTAATGTTGCCAAACATTTAAATAGAACCAAGTTTTTTGTGAGTCAGTCACTCTTTGTTGTTTTCTAATCACAGCTTTATATCTGCCCAGGTCTATTGATATCCTTCAAAAAACATCAGTCAGACGAAACATCCCATTGTTTTCTTCAGAAGCTTGGCAGACTGAAACTATTGCTGATTTTCTATTCATATATTGTGTCGTTTGTTGTCTCATTATTGTGGTACCTTCTTCAAACCCCAGGATAGTGTGCCATGCGTGTAACCTTCAACTCTGACTGGCTTTATTAGAAGTTCGTACCCCCAAATCCCGTTTTGAATGGAAAATTCACCAGAAAACCAAACCTGATTTTAACAAACTGTATTGCAGATGTGATAATTAAGTTGACTTGCAGTTGTACCACTCCGAAAGGTGCGCCTGCTTCAGGGTACAAATATTTACCTTGGAACTAATTTACAGTTAAGAGAAACACTAGTTTCAGCATTAAATAGTTATTTTTCGTGGTCCAGCCTTAATGATGTGGTCCATTGTTATTAGTCTGATACATAATGCGTGTCTGCTTCATTTCGATTGGCTGCTGACGAAACGCAGAACACCCACTCATAGCGGGCGATCCAGTTAAAAGAGCTGCATTTAGGTGCGTGAACAGAGTTAGCCACAACAGCCACGCCAAATGTCAAAACCGAAAAGAAACTAACAGTTTAAAGTTGGGACACTTATTGGACACGATTTGAGCTAAGCTGATCGAACGCTTCTTGGACATTTTATTGTGACATTCACTTGGAACACCGTTAGCACCTCCGCTCGCCTTTTTTACCTGTGATTGACAGCTCTTACGAGCTAAAAAGCTTGGAGAAAACTTTGGACAGTTTGTAAAAAAAGTAAGTAAATATCTCTTCTAGACCCAGTGTTTTATCACGTTCAACAAATGTGTTATACGCGCTCTAAGTTTGCGGGATTTCAGACTGCAATGCTGACTCCTGCATGTGACCATTGAGACTTCCAGAAGTATACCGTGGACAACACTCAAGGAAGAAATCTCCCAAAAAATCCAACCCACTGTTTTTGTTTAATTTATTATTTGAGCAGTCTGATTCGGTCAGTAAGTCGTACCCGACAGACGGTTCCGTTTAAATGGTGCATGACTTTTCGACTTTTCTAAGCACGATTTGATAGGTTATGTTTAATGTAAGCACACGTTTTATTGTGTCCTGGCAGTTCGAACAGTATTTATCACCAGCCAGCGGTATTCAGCTGCGTACATATGGTCAATTTAAACGAAACGCCAAAACGGTAACACATTTCTTCAGCATTTTCTAAGACTCTTTCAACTCAATCTCATGAGGTAAACCCTCTGGCAGTGTTTGGTCGACAGTGAATAATGTTCATTTTTTATGCACAATGAAAAGGAATACCGTCTTCCGTTACTACACCAAATTAGTAACAATTGAGCCACTGAATCCAGTATTTGTCCATTTTCAGCCAGTTTCATAAAACGCCAGAACAGCCAGTAATCTGCCACAGGGGAAAATATGGTTTACAATAAAATTTCCGTTAACTGTGCACAGAAATTCCAATGTTTTATCAATCGGATGCTTCTGTTAGTTTATCGCAAAAATTTGTGCCTCAGTTGGAGTAATTATCTTCTGATTTTGGGTCCTCCTGAAAGTAACAAAGAATCCTCAAAGGACTGCGTGTAAACTGGATAGCAGTGCCCGTGATAGTGGACAGTTCAGCGTGACAACCAATCGAAAAATTGGACGCAGTGCGACAAACAATAGTGATGCCTGTTCTTAAGTGATGAGGTAGCTCCATTCGGGAGCATTCACATAATATTTCTAACTCCAAGGGGTTTCAAAAATGGTTTTTTAGTCCACAACATGGCCACAGTCCACAAAAGCTTTGTTTTCGAGCTACTATGGGGCAAATATGGATTCCAGAAACAGATACGACCAACTGGTCAGTGAACTTATAAAATCACGTGGTTTACGCGTGTCTACTAACCACTGTTTTAGCTTTACCTCAAGTTCTTAGAATAAGCATTTCCTCTGAGCACGTAAGCTTTCCGTCCGTTAATTTATTAACCATGTGCCACAACCGACGTCGGCCAACATCGTGGAACATAGTATGGTTTTCATCACAGTGCACTGATACATTATGACACGTAACCTCGGCAAAAGTCAAGAAGTTCTTCGGGAGAGTATTTGGTACAAGTAAAAATGTCAGCGGCTTTATATTCTGCGATGGAACACATCCGATCATAATTTTTTTGTGTTTCCTCCATTTTGTGGATCAGTGGTACTCAATCTACTTGCGTTAATCTAGCAGATGTTGAGATTGAAAACCAATATTTTGATGTTTTTATTCATGCGTTAGTGGTTCTTTACACACTAAGCAGATTTTGCAAACGCCGAAACTGCATTCCACAAAACGACTGAAACGCAAAACTATTCACCAAAAACCGTTCATCTGATGGAGGTTTCTTGGAACTGCTTCTTGAGATTGTGTTTTGTTACTGCCAAAATTGTTGCTTAGATGGAGGATGAATGGAAATGTGCCTCCTACATTCTCCGGGGTGTTCTTTTATAAAGATACTTTTTCCCGGTCGGATAGCATTGGTAACTCAAACTACCTTACTAGTTTGAGAAGCCTAGTTCTGCAATTAGAGGTAACAAATTATTGTCGTTTTGTAATCTTTGTCGCAGACCTCAGTGAGCATTGCTGATTTGAGATATACAAAGATAAATTCGAAAGAAGCACACAGGAAAACTATGGGGTATTCAACTCCTGAAATTCAGAATTTCGTTAACCAGACGCATGGTTCTTTAACAGTCAGTGTGAAATATACTACCTCCCAGACAGTATTTTATGCATCAAAGGAGGAATATTTGACTCAAGTAATCCTAGCATCACAAAGTTATAAAAAGACATTAGTCTGCCACCTTTCCAAAAATACCCATCAATTGGCTATAGACGATAACTAGAAAAGAATCGTAATCTAACCGTATAGCAGTTCAGTGACCTCCACTCATTTCCCCCAAAATAAAAGGTTCCTGTTGTTTTCATTGTTATGATCCAATCGGTCACTTCGTATTCACACAGCTCGTCTAAGCTTGCAAAAACTGCACTTGCAAATGGTTTTGATGGGAAGCTAGTTCACGCAAGAAAGGCAAGCTTATCGGTTCTAAAAAAGATGCAAAGCAATTTTTATAAAATTCTTCATGTTACAAGGGTAACGTTTACAACAGAGGGCATTTCGTCCATTGCCTACTATTTGATGTTTTAGTAGGACATGAAGTTGACGGAAACTCTAAGATTCCGGTTGCGTGGTGGGTCTCAAAAGTAACAGAACGGGTAGTGAGCAGTCTGAGAGATTTCAGCAACCTTTTGAGTAGCGTGACCCATCAAAATAACGAAAGTTTGTTCGGCTCCTATGAAAGAAATAACCTGGCATCAGATAGCAGCCTTTAGACTTCATGTAAGTTGGTCATTTTCATCATGCTTCCAGCTCGAAACCAAGTGAAAAGAGTTGACTGTTGGCTGTTTTGCAATCGTCCGCTTCATCGCCTACTGATATGGAACGACCCATCGATAAAGGCAACCATTATGACCTCAAAATATATTGTGACAATAAGACCACGAATATGGTCGTGCTATTTGCACGGCTTTCTAGAAAACGCACGTCTGACTAGCATGAACACGGTATATTAATTCCTAGACGGAAGATTTGCACACAGTTTCAGCATTCGCAACGTGCAACCCACAGACAAAAATTGATTTATCAGAGCGGGGCTTGGCCACACACGCTCATATACATGTCTCGCGCAAGCTACATGTGATGCGACTGACTTACGGTATACAATTATTCAACTTGAAAAAGCTTTTCAAAATGCTACGCAGTGTTTTGAAAGTATGAAAAGACGGACAACGGGACATCGGGTTGTTTTTCTAACTCGCGGGTTTAATTTACTCACAATTTGATAATTACCGTGAGCCCAAAGTAGGTGAGTCCAATTCTAAGCAAGCATTTTCAGGAGCTAACCATAACATGAAATCGTATGTATGAGTCCCTGTCTGCTTTGGAGTAAAATGTGCCAGCGGGAGATTTATAAGTGTGGTGTCACGTTGTTGTCCGTAATTTGAAATAGCTACTATCAATTTGAATAACGTTTATGAAAACTGCGATTCAAATCTTTTCATGTAGTTTAAACAAGTGACAACGTATTTCGAATACCAAAAATGACGTTCCGTTATTTTTCAGTTCGACTAGACCAAAAACTCTCAAGCTGTGTTATCCGTGTTTGCGAGACATCAGTCTAATTTTATAGCCGGAAACTGACAAGCAATGTGCAGATATTGAACAAAACTGCATAATTATCAAAGCCTTTTCGAACATTCTGCGGAGGTCCCATTCTTGGATGTGTACGAGTGAGAACACTTTGACCAACTGCATCCGCTAGAAATGTTACTTTTCACTTGAACTCCTTCGTCAGCCAAATCGAACTTCTGTATATTTGTAAAGAATCGATAACCCTTCTGGCAATGGTCTTTTGAAGGGTTTTTTGGAAACTGCCGGTTGTTTTATAATATTTTGTGGTCAAGACAGGCAACAAACCTTAGAGAACAGTTTATACACTGCCATTTTTGAAATTGAGTGGCATATGCAAACAGACACCTGCCCGCTAGACCATGAATCCTGAGCGTACTGAGAGTTGATGCACCAGAAATATTGGAATTAGCAGGGATGAAAATGGCTGCTTAGACAAGTCTGCCTCCATTACTCTCATGCTAAACATAGTATGACAAAGGAAAACGATGTCGAAACACACACGTTGGAGGAACAACGCAGTTTGGAACGGCAGTGCTGACGTACATGAAATGCTATAGATAGACAGCTGCGTGACAAGTCTTGCGAATGTCAAAATTATGTGCAATGAAGAGGCACCCGACAAAAGTGTGCTTTTCTGTAGAATCCGAAACAACTTTCCTTTTTCTAAGACTGCCTGTCCAGTCCCGAAAACAGGTCAGAGCAGTAAGGCTACACCTTTTTAGGGTTCCTTTTGCAGAATGGATTTTGAACAGTTGATTAAAACGAGAAATGCACGGCAGACTGAGAAGCTTTTTATCCAAATCACTTAGAGACCACCACTTAAGATGCAGTACTTAACAGCATTGCATGGTCTAATGGTGAGCCTCAGTTACTGTGCGTACGTACGTAGTCTGACTAACCCGATACGATAGCTGAGATACCGCAATATATCTTCTGAACGAAACTCATAACATCGGCGGAAACTCTGAGACTGCGCTATCGTCATGAAGGTCATGAAAGGTAAAAGCAGTTGCAAGCCTTTTGAAAGATTTTCGGAACTGCGCCGTCAAGATAAAAACTTTTACCTAGATTTGGTTATATTGCCTTTACTGTGATCTAATACGACGAATACAACAAACACATTCTAGAGCTAACATTCAGCAAAACGGGTAACTAGAACGTTGCACTGGGTAGTTAATCTTACAAACAAACCTATGCATTGGGAGTCGTCAGATATAGACGCCAAACTAAATAATCCTGGTACTTGCAATGAATATTACAAGGTTCATTTAAGACGTTCATGGGGAAGGTTCATGCAGGCCTATCTGAGGCCAGCAGCGGGTTGAAACTTTGAATATCTAAGCATGGGTTGTTCACCCCCAAATGCTCTCAGTGGCGAGCCGGGTTCCAAAGAGTAAGCCCAATCCTAGTTGAGGCGTTTTAAGCCGCTTCCGAAACTGCGGAGTCAGTAACGAACATCGCATGCTTTTGTATGTTGAAAAACCACTAATTTTGTTACGTAGGTTACAAACAAGTTTTCACATCACAGTTTAGTTGGCAGTTTGATCACACTGGGTCTGTTGGATTGTACAACTCAGCTGATATTCCGTGGATACCTTGACGTCAAGACATTGCGCCAACTGCACTGCTCTAGTGAAGAAGATACATTGTAGAAATATGCATGCCTAAGTTTCACCTGGCACTACAGCATTCTACTGGAATCGGCCCGGAGAAGTTAAACTGCGTAAGTGGCAGCTGTTGTTGCTTAGATGCAGGATAGAAAAAATGTGGATATTTTTGTGGGATGCGCACAGGTGATGATTCGCAATAAGGATGAACCAGCTGTCCAGTTCTTTTGGGCTTTCTAGCATAGACTGACTTTACTTACAGGACGAAATCTCCGTTGAAATATGGAGGTTCGTGACGGGCGAAAGTGCATTAACCCTGTATTGGAAGACGCCTAATTACTTGATTGTTGAGTCTAGTTGCAAGTGGGTCAACGAGACATAAGTAAATATTCTTGCTTAAACATTAGCTCATTGATCGTTCAATCAAACCACAAGTAAAAACAGTTAGATTGTTTTGTAATGTGTAAGATGAACGGTATTCATTCAGCAGTTTTATTTTTAACATTTTAACAAATAGCACTTCGATTATTATCTGCATTGTACACCTTTTACTATGCTGAATGCCAGTTTACTTGTGAGTACGATTACACTAAAACAGCCGGCAGTATGTTCGGCCCAAAGACAAGAATGTCGGGAAAATGGAACCTGATGGTTGTATTGATTTAACCTTTCTGTAATCTGTAGGTACGTTTGAAAAGCTGGCATTCCTTGGCTATTGATTATAGCCGGTGGCCGATGATTCCTAATGTCATCGGTGATTAACTTTCAGCAACAAATTCCCAATGACTTGCAGCTGACAGAAGGTTTTGAAAGCCAAAATGGATATCTTTGCAGTTAGGCCTAAAATAACTAAGTTCTGTAACACTTTATAACCAGGGAATGATGGATAAGTGGATGCGATTATGAGACCACATTTCAGACGTAATGTGCAGAAATTAGCAAATTTCTCCTGCTCGGAAGTAAACATGTTTCTATTGGCCGGTTAATAGACCTCAAAAATTCGACATGTGTTGGTTCCATTGTCATCGTCTCACACGTTGTCTGCCGGATCACTCGCAGTTTTGGTGGACAATGAACCGCAGATTATGCAGACACAGCCGAGTCCCGTTCAAGGCTTTGTCCTTCCGTTTGTACTACATGTGCCCGGGTCATATTCATTATTGCAGAAGGCTAGTTAGAGTAGGTTTAGTGGACAGCCGCTGCAGTCAAATCACCTTATAAAAAGGATATGCACAAACCACGCTCGTCGGCCACGCAAACTCTCTTGACCAAAAACCAAAACGTTGACTCCAAGGCATCCGTGACCATAATTTTGCATGAAGTCCAATTTGGGACACATGTTGCTAGTGTGCTGATTGCTCCATTCCAACCAAAGTCATGCATGCGGAGACCCTCCAGAGTCAATTCAATGCACAAGGATGGCCTTGACTGAAGGTGACGGCCAACCTAGCAAATCAGTTCATTTTCAAATATGTGAGTAAACGGGTCATCTTTGGCTCGCATCCTTTAAAAAACCATTTCTTGCTTCTATATCGAAAAACATATAGTTCATTTCTAAGTGGCAGTATCCAAGGGGTGGTGAGAGTTGAAATGAGCATTCTGTTTAGGATGGCAACTGCCGAAAATAATTGTGCGATTCTGTACACTTTTGTGATAGAATAAAAGATAGAACAACATAAAAAAATCCCTCTTACGAGGTCAGTTGTTTTGACAAGTGTGCTCTGAAGCAACCAACCGTACACTTTTGTCGCATTTACATCAATTCTCATTCTTCATTATAGCCGCCTAATGATTTGATTTCTAGTGTTATCCAAACTGTACACCAAGCATAAACAGACTGAGCAGTATTTAGCATTTCGTTCGGTTTGATGCACGCCTTCTGCATCAAATGAATTTGAAAATTTCCGCCTTCCAGTCAAGTAAGCCGAGTCTTTTTGTACCTAGAGTGTAGGTAAATTTTTGG
>SJOL01008189.1:181231-218247 GCA_004794785.1 Opisthorchis felineus | reverse complement strand
AAATCAGGTGAAGAGAGATTTTGCTACTCTCCTCCAGCTGTTTCTTCATTGAACCTCAAAGTATCACTCCAATGCACGTTTCGTTAGCACGTGAATGAGCGTTTGATCGGTGATTTTTCATTTCGGTCCTGCACAAGCCATGAACTGGGTCAGGTTGTCACCGAAGTTCGCCTCACTTTACATTTGGTGTGCCTGTCTGTCCCACAAGGCCTCAATCGAATCGATAGCGGAACCAAAATTTGGCCACCAAACAACTTTTGCGAGAAGAGGCAGAAGCTGGTAACTGATGATTAGGGAGGTTCACCGTCATGCTTTCTGTTTTTCGGATATATCATGTCTCGCAACTGCTCGTAGCAATAATAGATGTGAATTCACTTCTTGGCTTGGTACCAACCGTTCGTTCATACTAATTTGCTCATATGCTCATGTGAAAGTAGTTCAGGCCAGCATTCCTAGAGGAAACCTGTTTATTCAATGCAGAAATCTTACGTGTAGAGCCAATCCTTACCGGATGCATAAATGTGGAGAGTTTGTTTTGAATACCGCCGATTATAAACTCGCTTCACTGAGCAGCATTTAATCTGAGGCTGAGTGTGATTCTTCTGTGTATATGTTTGCAATTCACAGAAAGTGTTATTTGCGCGTCTTCATTAAACCAGTCAGGTGGTTGGTGAATCACTACTGCATCAATTCAGCCAATTGCAAACCCAATATTGCTAACCACTGAGGACGATCTTGTGATATTTTGAACAATGAATCGCGGGAATTTAGAACAGCCATAGAGTTAAGCAGTGACCCCTGCTCTATCGTGCGATGGTCATGAATTTGGCGATTGAGAAATGGTGTACACCATCGGAGTGCAAAATCATAAATGACCGCCATTCTAAAAGAGAGCTAGTTGCTGTTCCGAAACTAGAATCAATAAGCACACCTTAAGTGATTATTGGAGGTTTCAAGGTGAACAGGCTTGAAGCTAATATCAACATATTAGAGAATATCATAGAACAGAGATTCTGCTGGGATTTGGTTGAGTCTCCGATAAAACGAAAGTGGTGTACACACTGGTGCATTTAGTCGATTTTAGCATCCTGCATGACGGGCCTTTATGGTAGGTTGAGTTTGCACCCCTTTGTACTGCAGTCTACTCTTTTTGCTTCCAGGCCAACTCAGTGAGTTTAACATTTCTTATGAATTATGTCTTCTGGGTGACTTAGCTACATTTGATCAAGGAACGTTTTATTAGATATATTTTCGTCAACATGAATGAGTCAAACTGAGTCAACTGATAGGCAGGAAAGTTGTTGAATAAAGATAGATAAGGCTGAACACAAAAAGTAAACTTCAAATCCATCTGAGAAACTAGGTGTGACGTGGCCCGTTGCCCCACGGAAAACAAGTGACAGTGGTAACAAACGTTGTCCTACAAGTAACAATCCACAACTGGGACTTTTGAGTTTAACCGGGGGAAATAGAGTACATGAGTTATTAAGTGATGGATGTCTACTGACGAAACTTGCTCCGAGAGCAAACCTGATTGGTGGATTGCTCAAGGTATATGTATCGGCTAGTAGTACAGTTGCTTCCCAGTCGCTTCATAATATTTAGGATATTTTAAACACTGCATTATTGACGATTTTTCAAGTGTTCAATGTTCCCTTTATAACCTTGTACAGGGTGCTCAACATTACTGCCCGAGATGTGAGTGAACGGGATTCTTCATGTGTAAACAAGGTCCTTTAAACTCCACGGGCGAAGAAACCCCCAAAATGCTTTCAAAAATTTAACGGCCCATCCGTCCTGAGATGTGGCTGGTAATCACAGAGTTTTCAAAGTGCACTAAGCCTGCAGGTCTATATGCTTGGCAAATTGCCGTCAGCATGTTTTAAAACGGTGGATAACAGTTAAATACTACCCTTTTATTAATCGAGGATTTAGTCCAGCACAGGCACTAACGTCTTATTGTGGCACACATTTGAGCCTACGCAATAACAGTCTGAAGTGTTTTGCAAATCCGCTTTTACTTTTTATGCTCTTGATGAAAATAGCCTGAAAACGCGTGTTCAACACCGTCAGCCCCAGTTATTCACGACAGAATTCAGACGAAACCGCCAAGTGTATACCGGACAATTTCGGCTTTTGCAAAGTAGACCTCTGACCACAACCCACTGTTGTTATACAACATAATGCCCTTTTTAATGACCCACTGTTCGAGTTAATGTGTAACCTCTCCTGACTGGATTTCATCGGACTGTATTTCAACTACGTAAAGTTAACTGGTTAACATAAGTTATGACGACGTGATACTTAAACAATACTCGAAAATAAGACAAGTTTGGGTCTCACGATTATATCTGAAGTTGTTTAAACTGTGGATGCACCTTTTCAATTTTTTAGATGAAGCGGTTGTTTAGGCTATAGAAATATAGTGTGCATATTTCGGCAAGTTGGTCGATTCCAACAGCGATACGAGAAAATACCTTTATTTGCAAATGGCTCGATCGTCTAACTACTCAGTATGGCAGACGTGAAATGGTTTATCTTTCACAGTAAAAAATCCTACTTGTATGAAAAAAGTAATCAAATAATATTATAAACTAAATATCTGGCTGAGTCTTCAGTTCAAACCACGGTAACCTTAAAAAGGTGTGTTTGCCCGATGCGTACAATCTGGTGTTCAGGTAAAAAGTAAGGGTAAATGGAACTCAGGGACAAGGCCTACCTGATGAGCTCCAAAAAGACTTTTCAACAACATTATGAGTAATGTATGCTGTCGAAAAAAGTTTACTGAGGCTTCTCAAAGCTTTCAGCATGACTGGTAGCTATGTTTGAATAACAAATTGTTGAGAATAACTGATCGTACTTCAACAGTCAGAACAGTATTTTTTTATCACCGATCTGTTACAAAAGTTCCGCTGCAGATGTGAATTTTATATAATCGAGGTACCCGGAAGTGTTTTCTATCAATACTTCTGTTTTGGAGACATGCCCTGCTTTATGTTACTTGGCAGTAAGTAAAATGACCTGACTGTTCTGTACGGTACCAGAGGGTATGGCCAGCTTAGTGGATTAGTTGCCTTATATTGGTTACATTTTGCATCACAGGCCTTAAAGAACGCACTATCCAACCACTCTCATACAAGTGATAGCACCTTGCTTGATAGACCGACAAAGCAGCGAAGTAATATATCACGTTTCCACAAACAAGTTCAAGCTGAGGCAACTTCCGTACGAAAGTGTATAATGATAATTCTTTTCGCAGCTACGCGATCGTGACAACTGTTTTCCAAGCCTTCATTTCCAATGCACGTAACGCTACCCCACCTAACATTTACTGTAACACATTTGCTGCCCCGTCTTATCTCGGATTTCTGTGAATTGAAACCAGTCTACTTAAGCCCATGCCATTTCTTATCATGTAACGTTTTGGAAATGAGCACGAAAAGTGTTGAAATCTCATTCTTAATCGTGCTAGACCTCCATAAGCTGAGAAGATATTGTGGATGAAATGGCTTCGCATGACTGATTCACTGACATGACTGTGATTTCAGCAGTGGGTTTTGAGTCTCAAGGTTATTTCAGTTGCGGCTTTCACCGGGAGTGATATTCGCTGACTTGCGGTGCGCGTGAGAATCAATGATTGATTGCACACCATAGTCAATTAAGGAATAACACGTGATTTGTCACTTGCGGGGCCTGAAAGAAGAAGAATATCAGCGCACAATGGTATGGGAATGAATCGTGCCAAACCTTTGAGCAAACAAGGGCTAGCTTATTGGAGTAATGCTTGGAAAAAGTATTTGGAAATCTATATCCGTGGAAGCGATGTTATCGTTGCTGAGGACTGTATACAAACTGACAACAAGCATACCGAATTTAGAAGCACCTTAAACTATCCTCTGTGAATGACATGCAACGATGAATTAGGTTTTTTGTTTACAACGTCTTCCATATGCAATGATAGCGAAAGTTGGGGATTTCCGCTAAAGACTTAAATAGAAAGACATGATGGGAAGTTAATTAATAATAATAATGCCGAATTAATAGTAGCTCAGGAAGAAAAAAAGACTTTTCATTAGTCAAAATCCTTGAAGCGGCTACCTGATGTTTTAGAAAGTGTCACTAGAAGAGAATGGTGTCGTTTGACAATACGAAACGAAGAATAGACGTTGAATTTGCACGCAACTACACCAAATGACTGTTTCTATCCGGCCTGAGCATATCAATCATTCCATAGAACACTGGATATTTTTACTTGAACATTCATCCATTGACTTGTTAGGCTCATATTCCAGAGTTAAACTCTAGACATTTTTGAAGTTTATAGAGATAATCGCATCTTCTACATTATCCAAAATCGGGAGGAGTAAATCACAAAAGATGACAAAAACCAGGAAGGACCGTCTCTAAAAATTCGTTACGGTGAATGTTGAAACGACGTATTTCATTGATCCAGGATAACAAAAGTTCTATTCTTCTTAAAAACACCTGGGTCCTAACTAGAGTTGTTCTGGCCCTACTAGTGTGACGCATGTTTGTGGTGCCCTTACTGATATTTTTCAACTGTTCACATGCATTTGGTAACCATCCGGGCTCATTTCTTGTTTGATGACCTCAGGTCAACAGGAAGCAGATATATGCAAACGCACTGGATAACACCAGTTGATGGCAACTTGATTTTAGCAAGCCATACAACAATCGACACGGGAAAATTTGCTCGCCCGATGGTGCCAATTGACCGCTTTCAAAACGGCTCGATGGTACGCTGATTGTATGACACTCAAAAGCGTATCGGCAACAAAAAATGTTCACATAAGTTCATGTTGGTTATACCTACTGTAAACCCAACAGCAATGTTCAATAAATCGCTTATCCTGACAATATTAACACAAAAGGGTGATAAATCTAGGTTTGTGAGATTTTTATTCTAAATCTTCATCTCGCCGGCTGTTTTAGGATTCCGTAGGACTAGAATTTGAGGCACGGTAATAATGTGACCTGCTATAAAGTACAACTTACAAAAGTGAAAAAATCCCACCGGTTTGTTCTGTTCGAACTTACATCGTAGGTCTTTATTTCCTAATTCTCGTTTACTCCATTTCTTACTTGAATATCAAGTAGGAATTGTATCGAGTGAAACGCTCACTTGCAAAGTGCAAATGTGTTAACTACAACTCAGCCGACACTTTTAGCCAAGTCTTCAGCAAAAACATCACAAAAGAGGAACTTACTCAAAGATTAGCGCAAACCCGGTAATGCATTTGGTGCTCAGGCAAGAAAAATGAGACAGTAGAATTTGGGTATTCAGTACGATAAAATCGTTTAGCTGACTGTATGTAAGTTTTAAAAGATCCCAAAGGAAGCATGAGCGCCAAATGTTTAAAATGTCTTCCTCTTATGCGTAAAGAAACCGCACGTTGGTCATATCATTTTTCATTTCGGAATCGTGCATTCAGTGAACAAGTCTTTGTATTCACTGAGAACACTAATCAAAACAAGCAAATCCAGTGGGAAATAATGTATTCAAGGTACCAATAAGAGGCGCTTCTCCCCCGGATCAGTCTCGCACATATGCGCGGAACAGAAATATCAATGAAGCTCCCGGCGGCAGCGATGCACAACAGACAATAATGTCCTTTCACGGCACAACTTGCTACCCATAAAGTTACTGAAAACTCTTACCGATTCCACCATTCTTGGGGCTCGTTAAGTAGGCGCGGTCCCACAAGGTTCCCTTAATTTTATTTTCTACCTGAACATCAAATTGTATGTAATTATCGAACTACACGCATTCGCGAAGTACTTTTTTGACGGGATAGTCAACTGAACCCCAGATGACTCTCGAGTCTACGCAACTGTAAACGAGAGGTTCAGTTTGGATTCACTTGTGTCTCCTGGTGAAACGAAAACAGCTGACAAATGAGTGTATCTTGCAGAGGGATTTTTATTTTTTATGACCTTATAGGTGTTGTTTTGTCAAAAATTTCTCACTGCATATTTAATATTTTGTACATCAGGAAATATTGTGCTGATTATTGTGGCTTCATCAAAAACATCGACTTTGTTTAGAGATACCAGTAGTTTTTTTGACACCACTCCGAGGCTTCTAGCTTAGCTGAACAAAGGTTCCACGACACCCAAGTAGAAAACTCGACGATATGAAACACACGCCTAATTTTTGACAGGGAATTAGAAGAGGAACGGTTCTATTGAACGTGTTCTCTTGTCAGCCGTAGCGACAGCGTTTAAATGCCAAGCCTGAAAGTTGACATGCCAGATTGTACGTCTATAGCTACAACGAAGCGAAGGCCGACTAGAATCCTTACGATGCCCCAGAGAGATTAACACACAAGATGATATATATATATATATATATATATATATATATATATAATATTAAGGAATGTGTTGGTGTTTTTCTCTGTTACTTCCTCATTCCAGGGCGACCGGAAAATATCCCACTTTCAACTTCCAACTGTCTTGGGATAAACATAAAAAGAAGTTTTTTAAAATGCAGCCTTCAAAATGTGTAACACAATTATGCGTGTCTCCCTTATCCTGAAACACACTAATAAATTTCGGCTACAACATGCGCAACCGTAAGCCAAACATTGGTAAATGCTTACCGCTACTGAGGAAATCGTTAAGAGGAATGGCTTAAAATCATGGCCAAACACTTCAATTTTCAGTTGTTGTTTGACTGTAGCCCACATAATGCCAATGAAATGCAAGCAAGCTGCTTAGAAATGAAAAACACTTCTGGAAGTACCTTACATCTGAGAATTCATTACTTGACACGTCAATCATTAGGTGACCAGGCGAGTTGAACTGTCAGATTGGAGATGATGATGATGATAATGATAAAAAACGGATGAAGCGGCTTTCCCGTTCTTCTGGAATTTTTTTCACAGCCTGATTTTAAACGCAGGATGAACAATCGATTGAAAACTTATTCCACTCTAGTTATGGATAAGTCTGAGGTGACCCAAGGAATGAGGTGTGAGCTACTCACCGATCGGTTGAATTCATTCCCGATTTATCAGCTGTTATCCAGTTGCACTTGAGCTGCGCAGCAGTTATGTACCGAGAGTCCACCGAAGGCGAACGGTTGAAGCGTTTTACTGGAACCATACTAGATCTGGTTTATTTGTATGCAGCTTAGAGTAAGATTTGCAAGTTGTTAGCGTATGATCAGAAGCTCTTTTCTCTTATATACGCGGAAAGGTTTCATGTGTTTCCAAATATGTTTGTCACATAAAACTATGCTGACGAACCAAGGCGAACAATCATTCGTTCTGCGCGGGATTTCTACTGAACCGCATGTCCATTTTGAACACTTTCTACCAGGTGAAACATGGCCGATTGAACAAGACCGGGGTATTGGGCAGGAGATGTCAGTACTGAGGCCATCCGTGTGTCCATCTAATGACTTATAATTGAAGAGTAATGAGGTTTTCGCCTTAGTGGGTGCACAGAGTAGCCTAGTGACCCGCATTACTCAAGGTTTCCCCGTAGCTAATGATAACCGTTAGTAAGCTTGGTCTGCAGAACGGCGTCCAAGAAGTCATTTCTATCAAAGTTGCGGTTCGAAATGTCCTCGAGGCTACCGCAAATCTTTTAAGGACTTCAAGAAACTCGTGCAATTTTTTTAATTACAAGCTGCACTAGATTACGATACAATACAGGCAATCCACATAAGAGACAGTGAAAGACAAAGAGGAAGGTCGATAAATTATATATGAGCTTGAGAAATGAAATTGCGCGCAACCGTGTACTCACATAAAACGACCAGACTCAGTCATGTTTTCCTCCGAATGATCCTTCGAATGATCCAGTCAAACTATAAGTAAGCCCGTGAGACATATCCACATGGGTTTTCATATGTGTGACTCCTGGCAAAGTTTATTCTTGGAGCACATTTCTGAAGAATCCCCAAAACACCTGCTGCTTCAAATAGTGCTGGTTATTTTCTTGCAAACGTGATTTATTCTCTTGCGGCAGAATAATTGCGATTTTGTCCCTACATGCCTATAAAGTTCGGAAACATGTGTTAACTGTCCTAATTCTGGGTCGACATACTGCGCCAAACCAGATTTCACACAAAATACATGCTAATAACCCGGAACGCCGGTGTGTGTGTGTGTGTGTGTTAACACAAGTCAGGGGAAATTTATTGACCTTCTTAATTTTAGTCACGAAGCGCTAATCAATCACAAATGGTTTGCTACATCAGCAGGGTAAACAACTCTTCTTTATCTGTCATTTTGGAGAAACGATATTCGAAAAGGGTTTCAATGTGCAACTGCTTCGGGTAAGCCTATCGGTTAACATGAGTTTTTCTCACGCCTAAAAATATCCCAAAAGTATGTTTACTTTACTTGTTGTGTGTACTTTTCTTCACCGACGTTACTGATGCTCTGGTATGTTTCAAAAGGATTACTGCCTCACAAGATGGTTTATGAAACACTTTTGAAAATTCAGTAGAATCCCAAAAGGCGGTTCAGTAAATTTCCGGGTCATCAATAATTTTGACTGATCACCTGATCGACAACCAATACTTTTGACTCCATGTATATTGATTATTTGGGTTAGGATTTGGAATGTCTTTTCCCCTTTTATGTTCCGCATCTTAATTTCTTGTGCGTCTAGCATAAAAACTCCACCGTAAAAAGTAGCATTGAAATTTTGTTATTCCTGAATTGGCTATGAGTCGCTGTGCTCATAACTTACGTTTTAAGCAAAATTACCACGTAATTAACTTGCGTTCTTTGTCCAAGGTTTGTTATCCCGAACAACTTTTTGTCCCTCAAGCTTAGGAAACTTGGTCAACATTATTGCCTATAAATTCAAAAAT
This sequence comes from Opisthorchis felineus, assembly GCA_004794785.1. Classification (NCBI taxonomy): domain Eukaryota; kingdom Metazoa; phylum Platyhelminthes; class Trematoda; order Opisthorchiida; family Opisthorchiidae; genus Opisthorchis; species Opisthorchis felineus. The sequence continues at coordinate 209,396 of SJOL01008189.1, read as the reverse complement.
CACGGCATATGAAGGTATTATATTGAAATGCGGTTTGAATAAAATGCCAATGAGTCAACTGTTAACAGACAGCTAGTTCAAACTATAGCTGTGATTGGCCAAGATTCTTTCAGAGAGTATGAAGTCTTTTAAGTCTCCACAATCGCTTGAGTTTAATTTTTCGAAAGTTTTTTGAAGTCTCATTGTGCGAATAAATTTCACGCTAGAGGTTTGTCCTTTGCGCAACCTCCTTCCACATAGACTACAGTAGTCTTCGGTTGGCACAGTCGAATGCCTTGACAGACAGCATTCTTGGTCCCTATGAAGTCAGCCCATCGTCGAATTTGGCAGAAAAAGCTAGGTAGAACTTCTTGTAGCAAATGAGACTAGTTCCGGCGACCGCGTGTTCTATGGCGCTCACGTCACCCTCACCACAAAACAAACTAAAACGGAGTCTCAACTCACAATTTAGCCAAATGATCTAACTTTCTCAAGGCACTGCAACTACAGATACGAAAATTCCCCATAACATGGACTCTGTGGATGTTTAGACGTATTTAGATCGATAGACCGTTGATCAGTCAATCACACTGAAGCATACCTGTCGTGTCATGGACCATGTGACAGCTTGACGACAAATTGAAATTGCCTCGCTGTGGTGATATGTCAAATGATAGTCATGTGACATCTGACCGACGAGCACGCGTAAAGGGGCATACGGACAAATCTGGCTTTAGTGGGATTTACGCATCTGCAACTTTGGAGGGTTGAAACAGTGCTTAGTTAAAATGAAAACTCATGGTCATTGAAACTTTTACCAGCCGGATTTTACATTACCTCATTGAACATGACTGAATCACGTGAACCAACCGAATTAACAAACGGCCGTAGTAACATCCCGGAGAGTCTATTACGATCAGTTTGCAAGTCTGAGGCAAAGTATAAATGTAAACAACGACAAAACTTTGAAAACCCGAGTGAATAAATCTGACACTGTGTGGTCTGCAAGTTGTACAATCGTCCTAAATCTCACCAACTTAAGTTTATACAGTGTGCTACATCTGTGCTTGAACGTAAATGACCGAGAGAAGATCTAAGTATCCGAACATACCGCCTCAACTCTAAATTATTCCGAAACCGTTCTACAAAACCGACGGCATCACACTACACGGTTCGTTTTTTAGGGACTTATCAGGTGGGCGTAGTCCCCCATTGTACAGGGAAAATCTCACTGGAAGCATGCACAGATGGACACAAATGAAAATTAAGATTGTGTCGGCGAGAAACACAAGTGACTGTCTTGTTCCTTATAGAAAATACATCCAATTCATGAATATCGTTCTAGATAGTAGATGAGAAGTTCTCTGTGTAGCACATTCAATAGAAGAATATTACAAAGGAGAGATTCAGCTGATATGGGACCGAGTCACGCGTTATCACTTATCTGCAGATAAGTGCGTTTATTTGATGAAATAAACAGAAGCACTCATACATGTATTTTCACTAGACACGTCTCGTTTTGATGGTTTGAAGCATACCACCCCAGCAATCAGAAGTGTGTGCGGAAAGCTCGGTCTTTTTCTTTAACTGCGTACATCAGGCAGGTATTCAGCAATCGGAAACGCAAGTCCCTTAATAAGGAGCTTCAGACTCATTTCGTAACAATCGTGCGCTCACCGATCGTGTGTGAAACTCTGGTTTTAACCGTGTGCTGACCTATTCAAATAAGCATCAAACCACACCAGATTTTAGTCAGATAACTGTCACAGCGGTCATCGAACTTTGCGAAAGCCCATACAGTAACCTAGCCATCGGGCTTAGAATTTCCTGGATGTTCACAGTAAAGATGTGATTAGAACTCTAAAAGTTCCACAAGACGAGCTCATTCGGGGTACGTTCCCGGGCTGGCCATATGATCTAACTTTGCTTCGGGCTAAACCCGCCAGGCATCATCTATCCATTTATGGTGGCACGTCACGCGTACATGAGCAGTTCTCTCTAACTGAAGCGGCATTGCACACTATTTTTCAACAAAAAAAAACACAAAAACCTCCGCTTGTGATGTGCACAAGTAACCATGCTGCGCGCTGCCACGGGGATATGTCTGGCCTACCAGCTTAATGTGTTAGTGCACCGAAGGATTTTCGCAAACACACCTTAATGAGGAGCGTCCCGTTTGTATTTTTAGTGAAAAGTATAGGTGTCATTTAGGTCTTACCTTGAACATTACCTTGAACATTTTTGCAATCGCTCCTCTTGTGTTTGAAACTGTTTAATACGTGTGCATTATGAACAGCAGCGGGAATTAGTAGCAGTTCCTGTTCCTCGCCATTCTGTGGGTAATTCTGGTAAAGAACAAATGCGTTTTTCATCAGGACTGGCGATTTGTAGTCAGACAAACGCCATGGACGCCAAAAAATCGAAGAAATGTATGTAATTTCAAACTGCACAAGCCGAATGCCCTTGCAAGAGAACACCCAGGGGACAACCTCTACTTTTGTTTCTTCTACGTATTTTCTTTTAGGGGGATGCAATCTCCTTCAGTCTTTTGGCTTTGCACTGTATTTTATTCGCCAAAATTTGAGGTTAGATCGTCACGCTTATTGGCTATCACTAATTCGTTCACAGTCGAGGTGAATCAGTTCTCCTTTGAGATACTTCGCTTCATTCTGTGATACACCGTGCAGTCCAGATCACCGTGGGATTCACGCATGGTGGAAAGTCTAATAGACGACAGACCTTCCAAGTGTGACAACAACACTTTGGAGCGACTGTCTGCAGCGAAGTTCTGTACATGATCACCATGATCCGGCTTAACAAACGGCTGATCAGTGCTCTTTCTCAGTATTGCATGCAAGTGAACATAAGTAAACAAGACGTAACTTGTCAATCGAATTGCACAAAACGCTGTCGTCTTTCTTCCGGACGCTGATAAGCTGCGCCGTATGATCGCAACAGATCAGAGCAGATCTGCGCGCAAACCACTCTCTAGCAGGAATTGGGTGATTGGAAACAATGGAGCAAAGTCCAAATGCGCTTCAATTAAGCTGCTCACCAGCCGCTCTTGGCCTATAGGTCAGTTGTTCAGGAGTTTCTTGAACCTCGAAACTCCCTACTGGAGTTTCGGGAGATGCAAATTGCTGGTGTTTCCCAATAAGGATGAAAGAGCTGTAAAATCCTTCTTGGTTTTTCATTATACATTAGCTTTACTCACAGGAGGAGATCTCATTTGAAGCAAGGTCTGATGCAATTTTCCTCTTGAAACGGAAAGTTGTTGAGATTAAATTACATTGGGCCCTGAACCATTGATGTATCCTTCAGATCACCCTGAAAATAGTAGTTCTTATTATAAAGATCGGGGATTTCGAAGTTAGACGATGACACAATCCTAGGTATGTAGTATGTTTACATTTTGATTGCTGGCCGAGCGGCATTTTGTCTGAGGTGTTCTCCTTAAAACTGCTTCAACAGGAAAAAACATCGAGACCAGAGGAAATCGTCGTATGTGAGGAACTTCACATGGATATTATCACTGGCCTTTGAAATGTGTAATAAACTTTCAACTGAACATGGCCCCCGGGGTTTTACCGCAACTTAATGGAGTTTCCTTTAAAAACTGGAAGCCTCCATTCCACGAAATTTGATTGGTGGACAACTCATGTTTTTCTTGACGTAACACACTACTCACAAGTTTGCTGAAATTTCTTTGCCACCATGTTTGCTACTCTTGAAGCTCCTCAGTTAGGTGAAGACGCCGAGTTTCCACCACCCTTTTCCCTACTTACTCACAGAATTTCATTCAGCTGGCAAACTAAACTCAACTGGAAGCAGCAGAAGACTCAGCAAAATCTTAGTTGAATCTCTCCCTTATGATATCATTCAACCAAAAATACTGTTTCTTGGACAAACAAAGTGTGACACAGACAGAGACACTCACTGCAAACTAGGCCTAGATATCACCCTTATGTATAGTACTGCTGTTCTGTTTGGCTGCTATGCGCTGGTACACAATACCGATTAAAATCAGAAAAGTCTCTTATTCGAATGTCACATAAAATTTGGTGAAGGTCTACCTGTACCATATAGGGTACTCATATAACCCTACCTGCCGGGCACTTAAGAAATTCAGCCTAATTAGCATACGGTTTGCAGTAATGTACAGGTAAAATTCAACACTGGGTAAAGGACACTTAAAGAAAGTCGTCTATGAAGTCAGGTTTATCATTCCACTCTCGGAACTTGTAATATGCATATACATGAATGGAGCTACTATGAAATTGAAGAAAAAAAATGCGACCCCCTCCATATGGTTAATTTGAACCACTTTATTCAATCCCTAATTTCTGAGGATCAATATTAGTGCTACTGGTGGCGGGAGGACAAAACAACTCAGGATCTTTAGCGAAATATTACCCCTTCAGTATCTGACAAAACCAGCAAGAATTGGTTCATGCATTTTGACAGTCGTTGTAAAACGGATACAGCCAATCCGTCGGGGCGAAAACTGAGCTCACGCGTTTGAAACTGTAAGTTTGCGCGGCCTTAGCGTAGGTTTCTACCAACTGCTGCTTCAATTTCCGTGCAGGCCTGTTTGGATCACGGCTGACCAACACTATGGCTGAGTGGCCTCTACTGACCGTTCTGCACTGTTCAGGACCTAGAGCCGAGGAGTGTGTTGCCATTAGCAGAATTCACTGTTTGCTTGCGAAGCAAGAAACATCTTTGAGGTTAACAATGCAAAAGGTTCTTCTATTCTTCTTGCTTCAAACTGTGTGCGACATCTGCGTCAAGAAGGCGGACTCGCGGATACCACGAAAAATTAAAGGTTGTTTAATGCGACTCTGCACAATAAAACTGAAGGGTGGGTAGAGTCGTTTCAACAATACTTCCGTTGATGAAAAGTTTCATCGGAGTTCAATCTTCTATCCATTTTGTTGGCATTAAAAAATCTGCCAAGTCAGAAGCTTCCTAACACGTGAACGTGCAAGGGTTCTGTTGGTGCATTGAACTAACTTGTTCAGAGGAAACTGGCATAGAGACCTCAAACCTGAGCCTCTTGGCTTGCAAACTCAAGTGGCAGAACAGACGAATTTTCTGGAAACTTCCGTCTGAATGCCAAAGGGTCAAGACAGTGACTTTTGCTGGTCTGCTGGTACTGACAAGGTGAACACAAACCTCCCACTAAACGGCCTACTTCATCACGTTTTGAGAGACGTTTTAACCTTTTTAATGTGCATGATATCAGTAAGCAAAGAACTGTTTAATGAAGGGCGTGAAAATATCTGTTGACCGATTATTATGTTACAAAAGCTGAACAAGCGTAACGCGGTTCGAGCTTGGATATCATGAACTGGAAATTCAATACTTGTGATGAGGGTTTGGGCCAATGTTTCCAAAATGTTCCAAATATTCTCGGGTATAATGGCCATTCGTGTACGAAAACAAGAGAAACTGATAAAACATGAGAACTCGGCAAACACTTACGAGGAACGACTCAATTATCGTTATGAACAAAAGCCTAGTAACTCAGAATGATCGAACATTCTTACACGGATTCAGCTGCTTCATTGGAAATGGATAGAGCTCAAGAGAATTCGTTTCACGGAGCGTAAATATTTTACAAATACTCTTCGGCACTGAAACCTAAACTTAAGAACCAGGAACAAAACCCGGAATTTCCAGAGATTTTAAGCGCTGTTTTCACAAACCGAAGTGGCTTCAAACAGATATCTCCAGTTGGTGGAAGCTCGTGAAAGGACTCAATGAGAAATGCGTTTTTTCATTGAATTTCGAAGACAACCATGGCCTTGGTCTCATGACGGTGTGCGGTACGATATGCCCATATAATTGGCCCACGCTGGTTACTAAATGCACTCTTAGTACTTCTCTGTAAGTGGGCCCCAGACAGCCACCCATTTCGCTAGAGTCCGGTCGATAGTTGGCTTCAGTCAAACGCTTGGGCCTTCAGACAGCGCACGTAGTTTTGACGACACCAAGGCAGTCAAGCACGCGCAGTAGCGTAGCCAAATATTTCAGTCAGAACGATATTCACCATATTGAATTTCGTAAGGTCAATGAAATTTCTAGACAGTCCACACCTGGTTTCGGCTTTCTTGTGGCCCATCAATTGGGTCCATCGATCTTGCTTTGTACTTGCTTACCGAACTGATCTAGTGTTGTATGAACTCACTTCTAATTTACGTTAGTAGAAACCTGGGACTTAGTTGATATCCACTTTAATCCCTATCTGTGACATGCGTTTAACTTGGCGTTCAGTTGTTGAGTAAGATTGGTGGAATTCACGATTACTCTCATGTACATATTAAATAGGTTGACGCGGAAACCTCAGCTAGAATCCCTTGTTTATGAGGGTCCCAATCAGTTGATTGCGCTGCACAGAAACGCACCGGGTTTCAGTTGGTAAGATATTCCAGATATCGCAAAACAGTCTAGCCGTAACACACCGCTCATATGGTTTTTGTCGAAGGTTTTTCAGCACCCTTTTGAGTAGTGCGCTTCGTCTGAAGAATTAATGAAATTTCGGCAACTAGGCCTCACTGACGAGCTCCAATTGGGCAAAATCAACAGTCTGTAGTCCAGAGTTTCCATCAGTCTTATGAGAGACAGCCTAATTTTATTTTACAAATCAAATCGACACCAAGAAGTAATTTAAAAATGGCTGATGTTCTCAAAATTGCCGACCATTTCACTCGCAAACAGTTTTAATGCATCCCTTGTATCAATAAAACTAGTACAGTTTTTATCCCTAAGTTCATTTTAGGAGTTATAGCACTATTTTAGTCGCTTAGTGGATGCATACTCATGAGATAATTGAGCTGGTCTTTAGCTGATTCATTGGCCAGCGTTGAGCCGAAGCACCCGGAGGAAACAGGAGGACTCGAACAAAGTTAGTGAATACATGGTAAGAGATACTACTGTTTGGCTGGTCTGAATGATGAAATAATGGTTCATGGCCCAGAATAGTTTATTTTCAACAATTTTTTTTTCAAAGGGAGAGCCGCATCAGTCATGTGAGTTAAGCCAATCTATGATGAAGAACCGGGAAGTACTGTATAGCTGTTTCGTTCTTATTGGGAAGCATCAGCAGCGCGAATTTCACGAAACTCTAAGGAGTGCCAAACACGCTACCTTCAGCCAGTGGTTGAACGCGCAACCGCTTGGACACAAGCGGCTAAACAGAAGTCCGATTAGCTCTCACTTAGACGGGATGTATCGTCGTTCATTCTTCAGTCACAGAAACCACGTGAGGCAGTCAGGTATTGACTAACTCTTCGAGGGATGACTTCTCAGATGAAAGTTTCACTCCTCTAGCGAAATGACTCTTCCCTTGAGCCACTTACAGACTGATGGTAGTGTGAGGAGGTTTGGCAGTTTTTAATTGGAATTTTGATCTGTCAGTAAGGCCAATCTATGCGGAAAAGATGAGAAACACTGTACACTGCTGTTCAGCTACTCGTGGCTGAACGGTTAATTGTTCCACCACTGGCCGGAAGGTCGCGAGTTCGATTTTTTATTTTATCAGAACTATCCACAGTGACACGCCAGGTAATTTTTTGATGTACTCAATGCGATTGCGCTAATTTCTTCCAATACCTGTTACCTGCACAGCATTAGGAGGGATTATTGACACATGAACGTTACTTGGCACTAACTTGGAGTAAATGAAGTTTGAGGAGGCGCTAATGCACGACTGACAGATGTGTCAAAGCAGGCAAGCCGTGCCGGTCTCAACATTTAAGGAATAGTTATGGTTCCCACTGAGTGGTTGCACTTGCTTCTTCAGTTGGATCTCGATGGGTAAAGGTAGAGGCCAGTTGGGATCTTCTTAAACGATTCTCGGCTATCTTTCCGGAAACTGTGGGTTTGCTGTTTCTTTTGAAGATATGACCGTTAGCACTTATGTATTCCTCGTATAAAAAATGGATTTCATTAGATTTTATGTGTCCTTCAAATGAACGTTCCGAAATATTTGCTCGGTTTAATTTTCCCGCAGTACATTGTTGCTGCTGAGTATGTGTTGACCATTAAGATCAGGTTTCACCAGTTTTCCTGTGTGTTTACCACCCGGAATTAGCCTAAACATTCGAGGATTATCGTGCAGAACACTTCTATCAAGCAAAAATGGTTGTCAGTCCTAGTCCGCAATCTCCAAGTTCAATTTTCAAGTTTTTCGGTCATTTATTAAGACTGGTCAACGATTTGTAATCCCCTGAAAAGATCTCTTTATGCCTTTTTATGGTTAGACGATTTTTAAACTTGATGTCGTACATATGTTTCATAAGGAATTGACTAAAGCTAGTTATGTAATGATATGGCCAATGAATGCCGTGAAACGTTCACTGAGAGATTTCTTAACTTCCCTTTCAGTGTTATAGTAACACCAGACAGTTCGACGTAAATATGGCGAGGAAAATATTCTCAGCTTGTTTGCATTTTTTGCCTTCCCCCCTAAAATTTGACAATTCGCCAGTCTGGAACATTGGATGCAGACAACCAGCGTATATCGATTGTACCAGATAACATTCAACTAATTGGCAGGCACGCTGTTCACCAAATGTACACACAGGTATGTTCATTAAGATGGGCTGCTATTTCTTAGGGGGATCACAACGCATGTCTGGTTGGTCAGTTCATTTGACGAGTTCGCTGAAGACCTCCTGTGACCTTCTCGCACCGGGTGACTTGCACTTTTAAATGGCGGATCCTTGGCACTCCGAATCATGTGCAGCATACATTTCGGTTGATCGTTCCGATCACTCGAACTTTCTCGTTTCGTAATCTGAATGCACCTTTTTCGCCTAGACTTCACACATAAGTATGACCAAGGTTTTAAGCAAAAATATTCCCGTCTACAGCGCCAAGCTCCTAGACACTGACCTTACCTATATCAGTATGCCATTGATTGCTGCGCAGCCGACTATAATTGATTAGACGTGCATATCAATTCATCGCCACCCCAAGGTAATATTACCATAGACGTAACACACAACTCATAAGGTAGCTGAAAACGCTTCGTACACCCAAAAGTACAAGTGGCTATTCTTTGTTCTGTGCGTTTCCGGTTCTACATCAAGCTGCGATATAACTTTATTTGGCAAGCTGAAGCGATTCAACTGAAAAGTATGAATGAAAAGACTTCGTTTGCATCAGGACCGATATCGTACAACCAGAAGCTATCTGGGATGACAAGATCTAGTGGGCCTTCAATGAATTAACCGACAAGATTTAGGTTTAACTCCTTGTAGGAAAGTGGGAACTACTTTGTGCAGACGTAACATACTACTCATAAGGTTGCTGAAAACTCTTCGACAGTCAACCACCGGTTTCACCCTTTTTTGGGCTCAGTAGGTAAGCGTATTTCCTGCAGTTTTGTCAACACTATGTTCTCTACTTAAAGAAGGACAACATGAACAAAAGCTTCAATCTTGATTTAGGTGAGTTTCTTGTGAAAAACAAATGAGTATGCAGATGAGTGTATTGGGAGCCACCTCGTTTTGCATCCCAGTAATCTATGGCCTATACGAACCTTTTTGCCAATGGTGTGTGTATTACTAAACATAAATTTGCAGTCATACAAGTCGGTACTTAGATAAACAAGCACAAATAACAACATCGACCTAAAAACTAAATTTCCCGACACAGCATTCTAATCATACAGTTGCTGACATCTCTTCGATGTCTCACTACCGGTGTCGTTCATTCTGGAGATTTTAAGATAGATGAAGCCCTCTAGATCCCTTCAATTTGTGTTCCACTAGAACATCAAATTGTAGTGTGTTGTGTCAAGAAAAGAAACTGCAATATCTAGAATACCCTGCTATGCCGTGCGATGCATGTAGTCGAAGAAGATCATGAACGAGATATCCAGTTTAGCTTCTTAGCAGTACCAAGGCGAATTGCAGATTAGCGTATTTGATATTCAACTAAACATGTGGCTGATCAAAACTCGGGTTCTACGTCTACCTGAGCTCCAAGAAGAGTGAGGCCTGTAATGGGCTGTCCACATATACTCAGTATCTTTACGAGCTGCATATTCGGCCACGAATATATACCCCGATGTCTCGAATGTCATGTCAACTAGAATATGAGGCTTTCTTTGTGTAAAACACTCAACTGAAGGACACCCCGAACTAAGTATTCAGTTGGGAATAAGTGAACCCAACTAAAATCTGATTTATTGCCTACGAAGCGAATACTCCGTCACTAAAATGAAGCCTTCCAATATTTAAACTGTTGGGACACCTGTATTACAGATTTCGATGCGATGTCGCCCAGTGAAATGTGCTAATTACAAAGAATGTTTTGTTGAACATTGTGATATTTTGACAGCTGTTTTGTGTTCACTGGAATATTCACTCAAGCCGGAGTGAACCTGATCACGTGATTACCTGTAACACAGAAATACACAGAATGGAGCTATACCTTTTCTACTGAAAAGGAAGCAGTCAGTTATTTCGACTACATCCATTTTTAATAAATATATCAGAGAAAATATGCAAACAGTAATCTACTTGAAAATTCCACATTATTTGAGGTGTGGTTTCTCATGACAATCGGTCTTTACTACCACTGGCCCAAAAACGACCACAGAACAAAACATCGTATGAACAACAACCCACTGGTGTATTGCGAAGGTCATCCTTTTCAGAAATCACTGTTTTGTTCTACTAGATCATTGAAGCCGATGAATATCAGGTAACCTGGAAACAGGGTAACACCTAGTCAGAGAATTACCACTAAAGGGGTCGTTAAAATCCGTTTTTTTTTGTGTGACAGAGACATCACACACCGTTGAATCGCCACGCTAGGTATGTGTAGACAATTCCTTTTGGCGAGCTGGTCATTAGAATCTTAATATCAGGACCGGTGAACTTCAGGTTAGACCCATTACTAGTAATTTCATCTACCATTGAGTCTAGATTGCGCGTGGGTTAGGTCCCGAAATTCACAATTGAACATGCCATTCCCCGGACGAATATTCTCCCTCAGTAGTTTTATCTTGCTTGGGAATGATACGATCGACATTGGTACGCATCAGCTAACCGTTCGCCAGCTGCAATTTGAAAACCTTCTTCCTCTCTTACCATATTCATCATCGCACAGGACAATGGATGCCATTAATTTCGATGTGTCTATTCTTCGGTTGCTTCCAAGTGCACGTTTTTGTTCGTTTCAATAGTCATCTTCCAGCCGTATGTTCACTATTGGGAAAGTTGCATGCATTATGTACGCCTCTGTGCCTGATCCAAACTGAGCAGCATTCACAGAACTCAACAGAAGGCTAGCTATCAAGGTCGTTCGATATGAGCCATAATGCGCGGAAGCTCAACGTGGAACGTTGATCTAGTGACCACCCCTCAATATCCGCCACTCTACTTAATCCGTCGCAACCAAAAGTCAGTTTTTGTGAGAGTTTTGGCACGAGCGTTTTTTCCGGTTTTCATTACTTTTAGAGGAATAACCTTCAACGGCACGTGGACTCGTATTATATTATTTTTCTTGATCCCTGAACTACAAACCAAGCCAACTTAACCCACAAGGGTGATAAAAATGCATGAACAAAATTAATTTAATCTGATTGGACTCGCTTACTTATCGTAGACGCGGGTCACCGAAGCTCTTCAGTACTCCAAAACATATCTCAAAACGCGTCTCTTTTGTTACCCAAACAGGATGCTGGTTGCCATGATTCATGCTGTAAACCTCTCAATCAGCGGTCGAAGAGCACATGCATTCACAAACGAGCAAAGGGACAATATCAACATTTAATCACATAAGCGCACAGTCCGGTTGGTTGTGTTCTGATGTCCTAAACAGATATAGGAAGGCTTTGTTCAAGTTCCTTTTAGAATAATTATTTGTTTGTTTCACAAATAGTTACACTTTATCTCTCACTCTGATAACAGTTTAATTTGAGTATATATCACTCTGGTACTTACTTGCTTGACTTATCAGAAGACACGTCTTTACTAGCCTTTTTGACTGGAATGTAGCAGATGATGTAGCAGATGTAGATGTATGGGCACGTGACCAAACCAGCAGCATTTTGTCCATCGATTGTGAACCATTTGAGTCACGTTGACAGGTTTCTTCGCTTATGGAAACAAATTGACTGGGTCTTCCAACCCATACAATCATCTTCATGCCAATTTGGTTTTAATGGGGGACTCATCTGGAACCCAGATTAATCGCCCGTTGATGTCGAAGAGTTTCCAGCAACCGTATGAGTAGTGTATTACCTCTATGTCTAGGTCTTCATTTTCAATGCAATTGATTTAGCTGTCTGAATGGTTTTGATTGGTTGGTAGCGGCTCCGTGGATAATCCTGAATGAATTTATCAGATAGACCAACTGACCCGATTCCGCAAAATGGTAGAGAACTCCATTCACCCATGACCTCTGAAGTTCAGCACTCCGATTTTGGGGTACATGGCTTTATACCCCTGTGTGATAGACACTGAGTCTTATGGGAAGAATGGTTTGTGTGGCACCAGCAAACAAATGAACAGATGAGCATTGGTAAATCACGAGCCCAGGGTAGCGCTGGGAACTGTGGGATACAATATGCACATCCTTCTTATCGATCATGCAACCCGGACTTTGGTGGTTTGTGAGGCCGAATCATGGATGAATGTGTATGTATATATTGTGGGCTGAGGGCTTTTCGTTTTGGGCATTTGTTGTGAATGTCATCCTGTAAAATAGTCCGAGATGGAGATCCTTCTATGAAACGCGATATAAAACCCTATAAATATCAGATGCAACATTACTCTGGCTCAGTCTGCAAGATATCACATGAGTTTTTGTTTACAGTGAATATTAAGTAATCCGTGAAACTGCTTTATTGCAGGCAAACTGTAAAAATGTCCCCGCAAAGCGGTACCAGAATTCTGTCCACTGTAACCATTTAGGAAGTGCAAACAAACGCTTGTTTTTCATAGTAGAAAGTGAATCGCTTCATACTAGACTTCGGAAACCCGCACCCCTAGTCTAAAGACGACTGACTCAGTCAACAGGATCCATTAAGTCCACGACCTATCTGTAAAGAACAGCCTCTTAGGCTCGATGATCTGCCTTCGATTTAGAGTACCGTAATTCTGAGGGCTCCACATGCGACTATGCGCTTTGGTTTTTCACCTATCAAGGCCAGTCGAGACACTACATAGACATCCACAATAATCCTCCAAAGAGAGTTTACCATCGGAAAATCAGTTTCTGGTTTCTCCTGGGGGCTGCAAGTTGTGTGCAGGTCTTAATTTGTTAGGCTGCCTAAAATTGCATAAAATCTGTGACAGTCTCCGTAAATTATGACTTATGCAGAATTCTCAGTAACTTTCGAATGGTTTTGCCATTTGATGAAACTGTAGCATGGTCCACACTAAAAATCTATAGTTTTTGACACATGTTCCGGGAATCACTTCAAAACAAACAGCTTGAATTACTCAGGACCGCCTAAATACCGCTTAGAAAGAGCCTCCATTCCTCCTTTCCTTTTTGGTCTTGTTTTAAAAGCGGTGGCACTGAAGTGATCATTCAAGACGAAGTTCCTTTTGGTGTACACGATATAAATGGCAATCAGTGACAGCAGCCCCTCAAACATCTTTAAAGGTCATTCAGAAATCACTCTCAAAATAGTTGCTACTCCATGATCGACTGCCGTCATGGACTCAAGGCCTTGTCTCAAATATGTTGCAACAAGGGATTCACTCACCTTCTCAGGGTGTCTAAAATGTACTTTAGTCGCATGACATGGGAACACGAAGGTGTTTGTAATCCAACTTGACTTGGAGGACAACTTACTGGAATTCGATCCTCAACTATTTGACGGCAGTCGCCTTCTCCATATAGCAGAAGTTAGCCAACTGTAACCTGTCCTTGAATGAATGGGTGTCTGGGAAATGAGCTATATATGTCCAGCCACAACCTACCGAAAAAGGCGTTCCTTTCTATTAAGAACCCTCTTTGATAAAAAAAAACACGCGGGAGGGGAATGATGCCGTGGCAGTGCAAAGTCAGTCGCAATCGAACGGACTGACTTAGATTATTAGCTCTTTCCCCGACTGGATGAAGTAACCGATCCCATAAGCCTGTTGCTTGCTTGTCACTAAAAGAACATTTGAATGTTCTTTCTTTCGCACTTGACTTGCTTGTAGTGAGGCTTGTCATTCCTGCCGATGGTGTCTTACTCCAATCTGATGTCCAACTGTGTAAATTTTGTCCTTCGATATTCCGAATGATTACTAAAATATTCCTTCCTATAATTGCATGACCACTAAGCAGCCGTACTTACGAGATGATGAAGATCCTCGCTTCTCCAGCACACAATACGAAGTTCACGAAAACTTGCGCATGACGCACTACGAGGAACCAGACGATTAGCACTGGAAAGAAGGAACTCAGTCTATATCTTGCCATCCGAAATGCCAGAGTGCATACGAGGTCGAGTAGTATACAAAACGTCAGCCCATTGATTGATGATCTAGTATGGCTGCCGGGTGCTTGAGATATCTAGGTTTCTCATGTATCATAACGTCCTACATCTTCTTCCTTTCCGAAAATCTGAGGATGACTGTGGAATTTTCAGAGAAGCGACCTCTCTCTCAGGAATCTCATTGCTAGAAAATTGCTGCATGTTGCCCGCCATTCGGTAGCTTTTGTGGAGAGGCGGGTAACGTGATACGTTTAGGAAAACATATATTGTACGTAGAACACTTCAACACCTGCTACAGTTGAGAACATAGTTCGTCGATATTCACTGACAAAAATGATGCTAGTAGACTGTCCTGGATACTGCACTATTACACAATTTACCACATATTGGTCACCAGAAAAAACGAAACAAATATGCAGAAACACTTCCGATGCCACCCAAAACCAAACCTGTTTGTGACTTATCTAACTGGCACAATCGTGACAGTCAGACTGTCAGTTGTTCAGCATTCCAGCTTTCATATCTGCATCACTGTCAGTTCAGCCGAACCACATGCATTCAATGGTTCCCAAGATCTCACCCGAGGGCTGTCCAACTTCCGGAAACACAGAATCAAGTTTTCGCCCTATACAAGTCACGTGAAGCAGCCTATGTACTTTGTGTTTACCTTCGAGTTGGTGATTTCTACTAAGTACTAGGCCTATCCTGTGAATGTCGCAGGATCTAAGATTTCACTCGGCGCACAAACATGAATTAGTGTTGGTAAGTAGGGTAAGTATTCCCAAACTGTCCGCGGTCGGTGTTCATGCACGGTTCCAGGCACCGGTCGTTTCTCTCTAGCACGCATTCTTCGATGACACCTAAATTTCGTTCACTTGTGGAATTACATCCCGCCACCGCGTTCTCCCCTCGTTTTCCCATGGTAGCAAATATTGGTCAGTGAGAATGTAACCGACAAAACTGCTACATCATGCTCCGTATCGATCGATTCCGAATGACTTTAAAAGTTGTCTTTGAATACACAGTAGCTCTGTGGTGTTCATTCCTTATTATGATTGCCACGTGACTCCAATGGTTCAAGCTGTTATGCGTCTAGAAAAGGTAACAAGAATTCAATTGCACAGATGCATACCGTACGATTACGGGAACTTTTACACGAAGAGAATGAATATGAAATATTCATGGTGAATATGAAGCTTATTTTATAACTTGGAGCAGAACATCCTCGCCCATGGAATCTTCATTCACATTGTTTACGTCATCGTTTTCCATTTTCCGCTCCCTTGCTTCATCAAGATCGCCCAAGCTTCTTGTGCGTTTGCATAAGTATATGCTGCTCAGTTAATGCTTTACGTTACCAGTGCCCATTTGAGTTTCTTTAAAATTAAAGTAACTAATCCTGGAGCTCTAGTAGATTGTCTTACAGATGATTGGAGGCTTTGAATGCCTAATCTGAAGCTGGTTGGTACTGTTACTTCTGGGTGTCCAGTGATAAGTCACATCCTGGATTAAGATGCTGCATAAAACGCATCCAAATATTACTGACCTTCAACTCTAAAACCGAAAATAACTTGAAGATATATACATATAATGCAGACCTTTCGATAAGGAGGGTGCAATATCTAGCTATACATCAAGAGAGATCACGTTAGACGTCTGAACTTATCCAAAATGTTCGGGACTTGGCACACGTTGGAACATATTACGTTTTTCTCAAAGCTCATCCGAGCATTGTGTCAAACCACAGTGAAACGAATGTATACTCTATTGGTGTTTTAGGGGGGGTGCCTGAAGATGGACGTCTTCTCTGAGTTGATTCCTTGAAGTCCGCGGAATAAACCACTGCCCACTTCACTCAGCTGGGTAGTCTGTTGCAAAGGTTTCATCACCAGTCTAGGTGACACCTTGAGTGTGTCCTTGTTAGCAGCCAACGCTCTCCTAAGTGTTAAAATTCATAGTGAACCCAAAGTACTTTTGCAAATAAAACGATAAAACATAGACGACACACTAAACTATCTATCGAGTCGTTTCATTTGAACTTAGCTTTTGTCGTTATGCTAGGTAGTTGGCTAACTAAGCGGTAGGTCTTCAAAGCTAAATACTGCTGAGGTGTGTTTCGTTTGAAGTTTTGGGCAATTTGGAAGACGACGTACCTATGCATCCAAGACATTTCGCATCATCCTTACGTCTGCTAGAAGACCAGCACAGTTGTCACTGACTTCAACTCTGATAAAGACGTTTACCAGGTGCTTTCTTTTGTGAACTCCCATCTAACAGGTAGGTACCGGTTTTTATGAGGCCCATAAAAATATGTCAGTGGCTAATCATTAAACACGTACAATCGTTGTCCTTTGGAGGTTTGGATAACACATGAATGTCGGGTGGGGTAACTGTGTGGTAAATCGTCAGATCAAACCCCGAAGAAACTCACGAAATCTGGAGTTAGCCACAAGGCCACAAATGAAACTGAATTACCCACCAGTCGCAACACAACCGAACTGCTGTATTAGACCGGAATAACTCATGTTAACAGTCCAGATGGGTGCTCCAAAACGTGAATGATGGAGCACCCACCTAGTTAGATGGAAAATGGTCTTCTTCAAAAGATGAAAGTGCTTACAGTCACAGCCATTTGCTACAGGCCACCTGTTAACCTGATCACATCATCCATCTTTCTTTCTTCAAAGTTCCCACTTCTTGCGATTGGCTGCACAGTGTTCTTCAGAACAACTTGAAGCGACACCTCTACGTGGTCCTGAACGTGCTACTGCAATAGACTATACACGTTTTTTTG
The DNA here is from genome assembly GCA_004794785.1 of Opisthorchis felineus. NCBI lineage: Eukaryota > Metazoa > Platyhelminthes > Trematoda > Opisthorchiida > Opisthorchiidae > Opisthorchis > Opisthorchis felineus. The sequence continues at coordinate 192,171 of SJOL01008189.1, read as the reverse complement.
TAGGTCACCTGGTTCTACTCTATTATACTATATTCTAGCCTCTGTTTATGAGTTATATTACTGCGTTTCAGGTTGACTTGTCCATCAAAACATGTTTACACCCTCCGTCCTTTGGTAAGAGACATCTTTATCAGTTCAATGGTTTATAAAGTCTCAGAGACCCACATTTATTGAAATGTGTACATTCGCAGATAAGTGTCTGTCTGCAAAATAGGTTGCCAGTTAGAACAATGTCACATTCAATACATTTTAGTCTTTACTTCGCCTTGAGGTGTAATCCGTTTGGTACGGGTGAGGGAAACCTTAGAGTAAGTTACTCTCCAGAGGAACACGAGCGATAGTTTGTTCAGTGAGGTGAGAAACCTGAGTGGAAAAGCTCTACCACCAACCACGCTAAAGCACCACATGTTCGTAACAAAGAAATTTCCTAGAACCTGGACTCCAACAACTCTTCACGGCAAATTTGACACAATCTATCCATCTATTGAACCAACAACTCCATACGAATACTCAGCCTGGGCAAGCCATCGAACTAAAGAATCAAGAGGCGGAGTCTACTGTAAAGATCAGCGAAGGAGGCTAACAGCGCAGAAACTGGCCAGCAATTTGATGGCTAAATCACCAGGGCAACAAAAGTGCCCACGCAAGAGGAAAATTCGCATGCAGTTTCAGTTCGTATGACCAGATTCACACAACTCTGGGGTGCATGTGCCAACAGTTCAGTAATCATATCACCTCATCTAGTATCAGCTGATCCGGCCAGTGACTAAACCAGTGGCTTGTATCCACTGCGAGCTAGGAACCCCCAGTACAACGATAGAAGTTACCACGTGCGTTCATGATTATATTAGCCCCTGCAGACAAGAACATCCTATATCACAAGGTGGAAACTATTCTCTCAAAAGATTTTGGAAGACGCTGATGTGAACGGCGCTCTATCTGTACATGTCACTTGGATGGCACATGTGAACATCATGTTTGGAAGCTTATTTGTAGGCGACTTCTGCCACAAGACCGTAACCCATCATAACATGCAAAATGTTATTAATTTCTTCTATTCAGTGTGCTTCAGCTTACCTAAGAATATTCACATTTTTGGAATTTTTCTGTTCGCTAAAATCATATCTGATTCTGATTAAATTAACGTGGAATTAGGAATAAACAAGCTCTTGGCTGAGTAGGTTTGTATAAAAGTATAATACAAAATGCATAATGATAACAAAGTGTAGTGATGATTACCCAGTGGGGTACTAACACGCACGTGTCTTCAATATGAGCAACCATTACATACTGACCAGTTTTGCCTCAAGGTTATAAAAACGATGTTCTTACTCAGCAGTATAATTTATTGCTGATATATGCGCTTGACGTGTAGCACAGCTGAGTAGTGAAACATCAACCCTTGTTTTGGAAGTGACAGAATCGGATTGTGCAAACTACGGAGATGTAGATATATGGACCGCACTAAATGTGAGGAAATTCACTCGAATAAAGTCACGCTAAGCATTTTCCCATTGGGCGTAGCTTCATAAACTCAGAGTTTTGGCACAAAATTTGTTGAAGAAATTACGGTCGATTCCTCCATGGGCATGCTTGTGGTTATATTCTTTTGTTTCATTCTGTGCAAAGAACAATCCGGGGAATGAAATTAAACCTGGACGGCGTTTCTGCCCCAATTAATCAATTGCTACAGTCGTGGTTAATCTGTCTGAATGTCCTATTGCGCACAGCCCAGGTTTGATCGCCATAGCAACCGCGTGGAAACACCGTCGGAACGGGACGTACAGAGTGGGTAGCGAACGGAATAAAAACAGCAACCCTAGATGTCTGCAATAAGTAGGAACCTGAAAACCATCGTGCCCAAATACTATATTTTACTCATTAGGAGCAAAGGTCCTTCAGCAACCTGAAATAGGTTCATCTTTGCATTAAGTTGCATCGCCTCAGCGTGCACTGCATCGGGTTCCGAATTCTGGAATGTCACCCAGTGAACCAGCAACTTTTGAGATATCAGTCGTTAAAACTCGAAGATGGAAACAGCGAAATACCGAGGTAATACACCGTCACTTAATAGACCAAGCCATTCCTGGACGCTAGGAATGTCAGTGCATTCAGTGCGCACACACACACCTCAATTTTAAACGAGTTTCCATTAGAAGAAGAAGAGACCGGCATACATTCTATACAGACTAGCGATATACGCCGGTCAGGTTTTTTCATAAGGATCACTTCCTGGTACAGACCACATAACAACAAACTCCAAATTTCTGCACATGCATGGAAATTATTTTGTCAACTTAAAAGAGTGCAACACTTGCTAATAGTTTTTGTGTATCTTACACTCTGCTCCTAAGTGCCCTCTACAGATCCGTTTTAACCCTCGGACCGTTTATGTGACAAAATAGCATCATTCTTCTAGACAGTTCTCTTGCTTCCAGTCGGTTGTAGTACGTTTGGATAGCATGACACGGTAGAGCGTCGCTTCAATCCATATTGATCCACGATGGATAACTGGGTGGTCGATCCACCAATGTGTGAGTGGGGGAACCACGTGGTGCATGTGTGAGCGTTAGTGTGCTGTGTGTCAGCTTTTGCGTCCTTGATTTTGATTGGTTATTTTTCTGAGAGTTTTTGTCGCCATAGTGAGTTCGCGTTTGACCAAGATTACTCATCGGTCATATCACGGCCTTCAAGAGTCTGTCACGCTACGTTTCAAATTCACCGAGTAACAATACAGTCAGTATCTGGCAAGCCTTTATTTAGCTAAACAATACCTATTGGACAAATACACCCATCCTGGTTTTCACGCGAGACTCAACTGAATCCCAGCTGGATCTCTCGTGTATGATGTTCTTCTTCAGGACTGCGCCTACCTGAAGAACCCCAAGTGGGACGAAACTGGTAACGGGCTGTCAGAGACTTCTCAGTGACCTTACGTCTAAAGAATGCATTGCGACATCTCGAATATCATACCAACTGAAAAGTGAGGCGGTCTGGTGCACCACATTCAGTTTAAGAAGAATAGCATAAACGAGCGATTCAGCTGGGATTCAGGAGATTCTTCCGTGAAAACCGAAATCGTATGCGAATAAGTATATTTGTCGAACTTCGTGCAATTTGGTTTGAAGGAGAACAAAGGTCGACGGGAACTCGGGAACTGAGTCTAAATGACGATCTCCAAGAAGGACAAGACTGTTCTGTCGAAGAATTTTCAGCAACCTTATTAGTAGCGTGTTGCTTCTGTAGTTAACCTCTAATTCATTCGACAAAACGTATTTCTGCAACTCTTGGCGAAGTGAAACCAATTCATGCGGGTTAAAGACCCGTCTGCTAAATGCATTTCATACCTTGCACGTGACCAGTGCTTGAACTGCGGTTAATGCATTTTTAATCTGGCAAGCCAATACCTGCACATGTAATCAGCCTACCCGAAAATCTAGGTTTCTAGAAAGCTAATTAACAGCGCCCCTCGATCGATTCATTTGCACAGCCATTCCGGCACTTCGCATTTCGGAATAGTAACGACGTCTTCCCCGTATTTCTGACAGTGTTTGATGACCCAATGGTTTTTCTGACATTGTTTCTGATGTCCATATCATCAGGCAATGAGTGAGTTTATCCGTTTAGGAATGATGGCTTCCATTGCACACTAACAGAACCATTATGTCCAATTATAACGCAAGCTCTGTCGTCATTTTCAGGACATTGTTTTTTGACTTTCCAACGTCAATCTATTTGCCCAACAGAGCTTGCCTGTCAACAAAGACGCCACTTTTTTTACACACATACAGTTTTCCTGTTCGAGTAGCCATGTTCTTCCATGGGGCTTTAGTACATTTGAACAATTGTTGCAGCAAATGTTGACGAGAGAGAGAATAGAAGTCAGCTCCTAGAATCCAGCTGTTGTTGAAGGATCTGGAATAGCACTGGCTTCACTCTAAGAGTGATGGGATTTGATCAGATTCTGGCAAGCAGAGGCCAATAAAGAGATAAACGACTGTCTAAGCTGCGTTATCTTGAGGAGTTGACAAAACACATAGTTCCATTGATCCTTTCGCGATTTGGGTCACATCGTGTTCTGAGTATTTTGAATCCCGGTTGGTTCGTTGAGTACCTTCTCTGCTCTGTAATGACATTTTAGGATTCTCATCTTTTTACTTATTTCACGGGGACATCTTGTACAAAATATCAGCCAATTAAAACCGTGTTGGTTTTCTATCCAATGCAGCTCTGATGTTCCGTATTCCACACGTTTGCCTCTTCAACCATGGTTCATTTGCAGTGACATTGTTAGGTGCATAGACTTGATTCGGTGGCTATACTAAGACTTGGATAACATTAGTGAAAATAGGTGTAGGTATACTCAGAAAAAATCGTGGTTACCTTGTTCTGAAAAGGCACTGTTCACCAAAATGTGCGATCTGTGTGTTGAATTTTCAGAAGATATTTGAAACAGGTTCTGTTTCCATGGCTTATTGTGCGCTTGTGCTCATGGCGCGTTCCTAGCTTCTCTCGCCAGCCAGTTTGTACGTTTGAATTATGGTCCAAATTACACCTGTTGTGCGTTTAGTTTGGACTTCCTCCCGTAGCTTTTTATGGCTATGCCATGCCCCAAAAACTATGAGCTGAGTGCCGTTCGTTTGTTTGCCGAGCTGGGCAATCGGGTTGCAAACGTCACATCACCGATCGGGGTGGCATCATCAGTGCGTTGTTAGGGAGCGCAGTGGAGTGCAGTGGAGCGCAGCGATGGGTCGGTAGATGTGTGTGTCTAGTTGGCACAACTACCGACCCATCGCTCCGCTCCATTGCGCGCCCTAACAACGCATTGATGATGCTACCCCGATCGGTGATGAGACGTTTGCAATCAAATTGCCCAGCCCAGCCCAGCAAACAAACTAACGACCATCTGCGCTACCTGATCTACCAACATTCTCCTCAATAACAAACTACTAGCTTAGCATTTATGTCAGAACTATGGATCAGTAGGTCATTTGTCCATCTGGGTCTAATTGGTACTTTTGATCACTCAGTTTGGTAGTGCTTGGGTGCGTAAAGAGTGTCTTCCGAGATCCTTGAGACGTAGTAGTTTGCATCAAGCGCAGGAGGTGTGGCTTATTTTATCGCACCACACAGTCAAAGCTATTGACACACCAGGAAACATGGAGCCGGGTCGGAACCATTATAAAGTTATAAGGACGAAACCGACGTTCATTGTGGAGGTTTGATAGAGTGTCGTGTGTACAGCCAGTATACAAAAGTAGAAAGGTAGTTGGAACAGAGGTACTCGGTTGTTCGGTTGTTCGGTAGTCGCGGAAAACATCCAGAGCTATAAGCTGCGGTATCTGGACCACGTGCTACGCACTGTGAATCAACATCTACATAGATGAATGTTGCTCTCTATGTCCCCTTCAGAATGGGGCGAACTATGAGGCGGACAACTTGTGTTCTGACACATGGGTGTTAAAGCGGTCACGGAGATGTCGGTATTGTTGATGCGGCCCGCCCTCGGGATGGGACCTCCATGAGACTCCTTGCGCTTTGGCTAGAGACGTCTAACCGATGTCAATAGTCTTCATACTGTCAGTTTCTTTCCAGATTTCCTGAGTGCGCTTTTAGGTCTGCGTTAAGCCAGCACCAGATCCCTTCTACTCCCTGTTTTTTCCTCTTCAAATCAAGGCTTTAAATGCGATTAGATAAACCTTGTGTATGTAAGACGGTGAAGCACTGGTGTCAGCAGTGTTGTGCCTGTTGTGCCTGATGAAGATGATACGAAGGTACCAACAGCTTATATGCATACTAGTGTTGCGGTTGCTTACGTGCACTTAATTAACAAATAGTGCAAATGCAACAAATAAATAAGTCCACTGGAACCTAATATGGGTGGTCCAAACCTGTTGACAAAAACGCATGAAATAACTGTTTCCTTGCCTAAGGACTGACTGAAATTTTTCGATATGACAAGTGAAAGCAACGCCGGACTGTTGGCTGCTTCAAAACAGAACACGTATATACAGGCAAGTAAACGGGACGTGATCAATTTACTTTGGCGAGTGCCTTCCACGTGGATGGAAAATATAAATAGTAATAAGTTGTCCGACGAATTGGATAATTGAATCGCAATTTAGTTGCAGAGGTCGGTGAACAAACCAGAAACCGGACAGTACACCCAGTCCACCCATATTTCGTACAGTTGCTATTTATAGTATGTGTTTAAAAGGCTTGTAAATAACATTTTCTGAATCCGCGTTCTGAATTACTCCGAATTAGAATTAACATTCTTCTTTATTGAATGTAATCCCTAAATTTTCGTGAAACAGGCTACAACAAACCATTTAAGAATGTCAGGAAGTAAATGCTGACATAGGCTATTCGCACCCGATATTTTCCACGCTGCAACATCCAGCTGATTTTAGGAGCTATCTGGCTAACTACTATTTTAGGGGCGGACTTTCTTCTCAAACATTACCATTCTTAGTGATGGTGGGAAAGTGCTAATGTTTTCAGTGTGACACCTTGAAGTTGAATCACCTTATTGCCCAAATGGCTTATGCTCGTTCTCTTCCGGAACAACCTTCTCCTCAGACAACCACCTCGTAGTGATCTGTCCAATGAGTCGGTTTCGTCTTGATATGAGTTTAACATTCAAATACCCGCTACAAAAAAGAACCACTCTGAAGTTGGCTCAGCTTATTAGCATAGGTAAATGTGACATTTCCTCTTTAGGTTACTAACAGATCAACATGTTGGTTCACAAAATTCTTCTTCCACTCTGTCTCCACAATCGGACTGTGTGTATGCTCACCCTTGTCTGGAGGGAAGACCATAAACAGCGCACCCTTCAGGTTATGCCCTTGAAAAACAGTTGGATATTTAATTCCCTACCCGGAGGGACGAGCCGGCGGAGAAGACCACCCACTCACCATCCACATCACTCCAGGTGGTTCTCGCCTCAAGTGCATAGGTCCTTAGGTCCCGTGTGAAGGGCGTCACAAATTACAATTAATGCGTCCAAGTTAGTAACCCACTCATCGTTGAAATGCAGCTCATCAGCTGTCTCAGTTTGGTCGCCAAATGGTGGAGCACGTACATTCCGACATACGTAGATCACTGATTCAGGACAGAACTGTATCAGAGCACACTTTTTTCAGGTTTATCGAAAGTTACACAGCTCAGAAGATTCAGATATTAAACGCGTCGGCCGCGTAGCCGATTGGTGAATATGGCTACCATTTCTGATTATAAGAACCTTGAAAATTATGTTCCGAACGCTGGCTAAGCTCATTGTATTAATCTAACTGATTGTCTATATTGGGCTGCATCCAACAAAGATGATCACCAAACGTTTAAGCACTAAGGTTCCAAGGTCACAAATGGAATTTTCCTGTGTTGGGTGATATTTAGTAGTGACATAGTACTATCCTAGGAAAGCGACGGCAGTTCATTTGGGTCAGCCGGATCCTAGCGTCCAAATCAGAGTTGTTGAAGTTGAGGGCAACAGTTTTACCTTCTGAGACGCTGAAACGGATCGCAGTTGTACTGCAAATAAGCTGGCTCAATCAAAACCGCTTGTGAGGAGTTTCCCAGGAGTTTCCCATTCTTCATTGTGCGCTCAAAAATCCAGAGATGTTTTATAGCAAATGTCTTAAAAAGCAGGTAAGTTACATCAGACTGCATCTAACCACATTTTGAGTGCCTCCAGGGTGGAGAGGCTTTTCAACTTGACTCGGGGCTTCTGGCGTGCCGGAAAATTAATGATAGGTTCCTCATACCTAAAGCAGATGACTACCAGGAGGAACCCGTTTTTTTTACTACAAAGCAAATCTAGCCCAGATCAAGTGGCAAGGAAATTACCACCTTCGTAGGCATAAATGTTTGAATGTACTATCTGATGACGAAAAATTTCGATCTCAATTTTCCTGGGAGTCTGGCACGTTATTGGCATAACGTACTGAAACAACCCACACTGAGAAAAGACATATGTGAAAGTTTGTCACAGTCTGAGGAGTCATCTCCGCGAGTTTGCAAAGCAGTATATTTATACTGGACGGGAAAAGAATGTTGGATTACGGCATCACAACACCCAGTGATCACACGTTATCGGACTGAGAATGGCAAGTCCGAGGAGTGACGTTTCTGCATGAGATTCTGGAATCATGGTTGGTGTGCCGGAATTTCCCCCTGTTACTCTGGCCTGTTTAAATTCCAGAAATAGGATATAGCGAAGAAGATGTTGGGCATTATTACAACAAAACAGGACCCTTAGCAGGGTTGGCGAACTCAACTGGCTAACACAACCTAAGTGGCACGCAAACAGAGGGTCGCCAGTTTAACTGGACAACCTAAATAAAACGGATGGATCAGGTGACCAGAATTACGGGTTAATGGTTATGTAGAGTGAGTCAGATAGGTCAAACTCAACAGTCATTTGGAGGACGGCCAATCAGGGAGTTAGCCAACCATTTAACAAACGAGACCGATCATCCAAACGACTAATCATGCTCCAAGGTCACCGTCCCTGCACCAAATATATATATATATATAAGCACAGTCATAGGACTGCTCAAAGCCTGTACACCGACTCACTACGATGCACCACTAACTTACTGAATCACCTCGTTTGTGGCAAAACGTTTGTAACCAAATGGCCCAGCTCAGAGAATAGGACAACAGTCATCTACACAATATCAGCTATCAACATTCCCCTCGAAAGCGAACTTCCTTTTTCCCTTTCCGTAGAATTCCTTATGTTTCTTAAAGATACATCCCCTCGTTTCAAAAGACCTTCTCAAAAAACGGTCAAAAGTTGCCTCCTTTAGGAGGGTCTTAGCCACCTAACTACATGACACAAGATGGGCTAAAAGCAACTCTTCCGGGGGCTTGCCTTCCCGGAAAGGAAAAACATTATCCTCACGTTTCATGCAGCTTCCAGGACAATCAACAATAGTTCAGCCAAATCAACCTCCAAAGCTGGTCTAAGTAAACCCAGCAACTGTAAATTAGTGGGCGTGTTTTCTTGCTCAATAATATTGCTTGTAAGTCTGCCTTGAATTCCATCCGATCAGGGAACCTGGATTGGACAATGTAGTCTACTGATGCCCAAACAACGTACGCCTACAAATGGTTCAAGACTGATGTCCCGGCAACTTAATTTCAGGTCGAGTGGGCGGGTACGGATTGTGGTGCAGTATGTGAGAGAGTATACTACATAACAGATTTAAATGCACTAAACATTCCACGATTGCCTTAATCGCAAATATACTGTCCAGGCCAACGAAGTTCGTTTTTTTTGCAGCCAGGTGAAACACATGTAAACGGCAAACAAATCCACTGCTTGAAACTCCCCATTGACGTAGTTAATTTTGTCCAGTCACGCTTACTGGTCCCGCCTAAAAGTTAATTTCCACGTTAGAAAAACACGTCTCCGAAGAATGAAATGTACTGTGGCCTTCCTCGACGCTTCCAGATGCCAGTTAAACTTTTATATAGTGATAAGTTAGCCTTTCCTATCCTGGATGTTCGGTTCATCTGATTCTTTACCCGTTTTCACCATTACCGTACATCGCGTAATCATCTTGTCATAGAAGTGGCCTAACTTCACAAAATCCACTCATTTGGACACAAATTTGTCGAAGAGTCTCAGCAACCGTATCAGTAGTGTACCTCCAGGCCAACCAGTTTGTGTAAACCAAGCAAACACAAGAAAGTCATCAAGATACCGACGGCTGTGTGAGTATGCCAGTCACCGCATGCTTACCCAGCTCTTGTTTGATGTCTCTACATGATTGTGTAGTGTGGTTCCCCCATTCCTGAAAAAGTTTCGGTAGCTTGCAGACAAGCTTTCAAACAGAAAGTCGAATAGAATTGTTTTTTACCATTCAGATGCCTGATCGATAAGCCCCACGCAGTGATCGAAGATGTTGTAGACAGTCCTCGGAAGCCCTTATGCTTTGTGCATCACGTGATATCAGCTGAGTATTGGGGGTGGTGAAGTCGTTTTCAAATAAATAGGAGCATTATATTGTTATCAAATATCTCAGCCACAGTCATCCGGTCTATGAAGTGACAACAGGTGAGTTTCGACTGAATGAAGCTAATATTCAATTATTGTCGTCGGTTATCCGTTGAACGGTGTTGTAGTGCTAACGAGAATCAAGTTTAATTGAGTGAATATAAACTGTTGCTGCTTGAGCGATGTGACTGGTTGGACGGAGGCCTGGCGGAGTAGTGGTAACACCCTCAACTCACATGTCATATATCTTTGGTTCAATCCCCAGCACATCCAATTATATGAACTGCTGATGAACTCTAATAAGATCGAAACTCGAGTCCGAAGATTCTCCTTTCCTTCCCACAATAACTGCTTCAGACCAGGAGAGCTGTTCAACTGAGTGATGTGAACTCAGTATTGAGTAGTTACTGGAACATTACCATTAATTCCGGAAAAACAAATCACATGACGAAGGACTGTTTCCATCTGCACATGTGTTATGAAATGAACTAGCGGAATTGGTGTTGTCTCAGTTGCATTGATAACTGGTTTTACAGTTTGACTAAATGTCACTTATTTTAAGCAGAACGAATTCCCAAAAAATATTTGGACGTGCACTTCTGTGTAGATAGGTAGGAATCCGCGTTTCTTGTTATCGGAACACCCGATAGAAGACTATCATACTTATCTGAGACTCAACAAATTTTAAGATAATAAACAATGATCTGTCCTTTTCTTAGCGTTCTTAAGTCGATACTTTATTGACTATTTCAATTTGTATGATACATACTACTATATACTACCTTAAGAAATATTTCCAGGCATTGAAAAAATTTTGAAATTTTGACTGAAATTTCAACCTGCAGCTGGGAAAAGTTCCACAGCTGTTTTCATACTCCTTCTGAATCACTAGATTTATGCATTCGATGCAACTATAGAGACATCCGAACCC
>SJOL01008189.1:81918-175872 GCA_004794785.1 Opisthorchis felineus | reverse complement strand
GTTCTTAAGTCGATACTTTATTGACTATTTCAATTTGTATGATACATACTACTATATACTACCTTAAGAAATATTTCCAGGCATTGGAAAAATTTTGAAATTTTGACTGAACTTTCAACTTGCAGCTGGGAAAAGTTCCACAGCTGTTTTCATACTCCTTCTGAATCACTAGATTTATGCATTCGATGCAACTATAGAGACATCCGAACCCGAAAAACCCCTAACGATAGGTGGACGCTACACCAAAGCGTTATATAATCTGATGTGAAAAGGTTCCTCAAATGACAACTGCTCAGATTGTGGACCCAGGTACAGTGTTCCATTGCTAACTAATTGGTCGGGTATTTTGGTGGCCCAAGTGATCGGATCTCAATCTGTACGGACCTAGGTGGTGACCACCGTTTGTGGGCAGCAACATTGTACGTGACATCTATCGTTTTAAAGTAAACGGCTTGTAAGATGCTCACTGTCAATGAATTTCAGCAGAGGCGTAGCAGCTCTACAAGAATTCTCGGGGTTTCAGAACAGATTTTCTTCAATTTTGGGATGGAGTCTCAATTTTCAGTGTTTAGTTTTTGTAGTCGTTATTTACAGGAAGGACTGTATAGAACCATGCCAATGAGATCTCCACTCTAATTTTATATTCTTTTTGGTTAATAAACGAACACAACTTTTCGGTCAACAGCGACTGACAACCAGTGTAACTCGCACTTAGACAGGATATAGCGCCACACATACTTCAATCACGGAAACCACATCACGTGGTCATATGTGTTGATTGGCCCTTCGAGCAACGACTTTTCAGAGAAAAGTTCCACTCATCTGGTGAATTTAATTCTTCTACCGAGCTACTTATAGATTGTTGGTACTGTGAGAATTTTAATGGAGATTTCATCCTTTAACTGAAGCCAGTCTGTTTTAAGAAGCCGACAAGCGAAAAAATCCCAATGTTAGCCAGTCTCTCGTGGCCGAACGGTTAAACGTTCACACTATTAGCTGGGAGGTTGCGGGTTCCAGACTCCGGAGTTTCGTGAGATGCGCACGGCTGATGAATCTCAATAAGAATGAAACAGCTGTACAGTGCTTCTTGGTTTTTCAGCATAAATTGGCTTCAGTAACAAGACGAAACCTCCATTGAAGCAAACAGTATGTCATTAAGTGTACTCCCAAGTACATTATTCCGTGAAAAGCTAAATCCATTAAATATGTGGGGCTTACATTATCTGAATTTTTTATGATGAAAAACGTTTATTTTAGTGTCGAGAAACTATTACTTATTTGATTTGTCTATACAGAACAACTATGTGTTATACAGAACTTCAGTAAAACCGGAAAATATCAGCTTTCACCTCAGCTTAAATAGGCTTGCTCATCTCTGTGGCTCGCATCTTCATCGTCTGTTTCAGGCAACTTACTCTTACTGCTGCATAATTCCCGAAACTCGTTTTGGACGATGTGCTTGTAATAAACAGAGGAGTAGAGATTTTATAAATAATTTTAGGCTCCAGAACGCCCATTTATGTCCAGATTAAATTCGCCCAAGATTTCCAAAGTTCAGAGTTGGTCGTGACCCCAGTCGACAAGTAACCGAACCAATCACGGGATTCGTTGCCATTTAACAACTGTCTATTGGGTAAATGTCAATCGAAAGATATGTCCGAGATGTACCCAAACGAGCTGATACAGTACAGACAGCCGTCAAAATTTCACACTGTGTATATCACCGTCCTTGTTCGATAAGTGTACCAGACTTTCAGGTGCCACGATCCGGCTGATTCTGGCGACGGGGAATGGCATTTTCGGGGCTTGGGTAACTTGCCTCGTTTTGCCCTGCTTTTTAGAGGGATTGTTCGCAAAGGACTGCAGCCGAATGTTTCTCCTTGATTTGACCGTTTGGTTAGCTTCTTGCAACGGGTAAAACGTGAAGGTGGCCCCCTCAGTATCTTGTTAGTCAACTTTTGTCGAACCCATTGACATCTCACTTGCAAATGTCTGTGCCATTGTTCCACATTAACCGGGAATCGCTCGAGATCGCATTGCCCTTTACCTTCAAACTTATAATGTTACTGCTTACTACCAGGTTTTTCAAGTAGGACACTCAGACATGTGAACGGCTTGAGTGACGCTTGAGGGCGATGGTACACTTTCACATAAGGAAACCTATTCGGCTTTGTGGTGCATGTGTGAATTTCTAATCTTTGTGTTCGCAGCTTTAAACTTAATCGACATTGATCAGCATTGTAAAGATCTTCTGTTGTACAGCGAATAAGCCTGATTAAGTGGAGGGGAGAGCGTAAGTGAAGAAAACCAGTTTTAAGTGACCGAAGAATCTTGGCTAAACTGGACTTTTACATTATTTACAAATTCTATAAATTCCGGAACCTAAAACTAATCAGAAATTGTCCAGCAGGTTTCAGGCGTCCTTGGCGCCACCCGACTGGGAGGTCCCGACAAGCAGACCGACCGATTAACAGGACCAGGACAGTTAACATGTCATCTGAGGTGTCCAACAAACCAATCGCATCGCTCAAGCGTGAGGATGTTCGGACACGACAATTCTTGTAATTCCAGAAGTATAACAACTAAGAATAATTAAAATAATTGCTCAGCTGTAAAAACTTTTCGGTGCCTAGCAGCCATACCACCTAATGGAAGCCCACATAATGCCAGGTTTCGAGCCGTAGACCTTCTAGTCAGCAAGTTCGTTCCTTAATCACCGAACTATTTCGAGTTCGGCTGGTGAACCAGTGCTAACAAGCTACTGGGCTTAAGCTCGGTGGAGCCAAGAGCACTGATTGGGCTGCATAAAAGCATATCTCCAGTCCAGCGCTTCCCCTCTTTAGTGTGAACTCACCAGAATTATAGCGTCTGGGCAGGAGGTGGACTATTCAAACGAGAGTGGATGGAATGCAGAAATTCCACAAATCCCGATGCTACCTACAGCTAAACTGGACTTCATTAAAGAAATCGGTTTGAACAAAACGTTGAATAGATTCATGTCTTACAATCCTAGTTAATGAAAATTGCCTGTGGATTGTCCAAGCGATCTCCTTGGGCGAATGACTGTTCCTGACTTCGCACTTTGTGAGACATCTTCGAGCCAGCATTTTCAAGTCATCGATTACTTTAACGATTGTAGCCTATCAGGTAAAGTGGTGAAGTGCACTGACGACTTCATCGCAGTTCTTTAACGGCCATGAAAACACTTAAAAGTTCAACGGCGATTGGTGTACGGTCGGACAACCTCCAAGGTATACAAAAGTTATCGAGTACATTGAGTACCCATCTGCTTAAGATTCAGGTTTATTAAGGCTGTCTTATTTTGAGGTTGTTCGTTTACTAAGCCAAAGTGCCTCGCTGCATCTTAAGAGCTTCATTAAAGGATTCATCGAACTGATCAATAGTCAATACGCCGGGATTTGAAACGATGAGATCGCTCAGTGACTTCGCGTACCGGATGTGCTTTGGCATTCTTTTCAACCGGCTGACATTAAGCAATAACTTTGGGCAAATACTATCTCATACGTTTCTTAAGTAACCAGACCAATTTTTGAGGCTGGTGCGTGTAAAACAAACCAGGTGGTTTTGATAAGGAAACATTTCTTTAGTAATACTTGAAGCAGTTAAATATGCTGTCAGCACAGGGGTAAAGATGATATATTCAGTGGCCGTAAACACAAGGCTGATGCGAAACAACGAAACTTGTTGCGTTGTCTTGCATCAACCTTACTGTGCTTTCTAGACTAGGAGCAATTTCTGGCTATTGTACTAAGGATAGGAGTAATGAAATCAAGGACGCTTAAAAAACGAAGAGAAAATTTGTACAGGTTGTCTGGGAACGAAACTGGAGAAGAATATGGTACATATTTGTGGTTGAGACACTCAACGCGAATAGCTGTACCGATTTTGAGGCTGTTCTTGTCAGCGGGTGAAAACCTGACTAAATAACTGAGGTCGTAAAAGTATGAAGCTTTCTTCCATTAAAATAATCATCCATCCTTCAAGTGCGAAAATAATAAACAGTCCTTCCAATTCTTCTGTGTGTTTCTCACGTTGTATCACACCTGCCTAGATTTTTGTTCACCGAAGAAGTGCTTGTTGGAACCGGAAGTTCTCGTCAGCAAGACAGCAGTCTAAATGACTGACCGGTCAACAGTGTCCAGTTGATGGACTGAGACTGGCCGAGATGAATTCAGTGGTCACTGATGCCATTTGATGTTTACTCCCACATAGTTACCAGAAGACTGTGCCGTTTTGCAACAAACTTTTAGCTTACCATTAATCCACTTGTTGGGGGGCATATATACCAACAGTTCATGTAACTGATGCTTCAGCAAGATATGGAGCAGTGCATGAACTCTGAGTTCTGCTAAGCTGGTCTCAGAACAGCTGGCTTACAACGGACAGAATCAAAGTGAGAAGAAACAGTCGATAGATCCCACCCACCGGTTGTAACTACTACTTGAACTTTGATAGAATCCGATGCTTCTAGAATGATACATTGTCCCAAAACAAGCCATTTGTGCTAAATATCCGAAACGTTTTACTCCGTATTCCAAAGAAGAAGAGGAATTGAATGTTTTCGACCGAAAGGTGTGCATGGTACATGCGAATTTGAACTCAGAATTCTGTACAGATTTCTCAGTTGTATCTTTTCAAGTCAAGGCGCATAATTCATATCATATATACAATCTGTCAGACCATGCACGTCCTTTTTGAAAATGTCTATTCGGTTAGTTTATTAAAATGAAGAACACACGGCACATTACCATAGGTAATGAACGCAAACGTGGTTGAATCAAAGCGTCTTCATTCTGTCCAGCACCCTACGGTCACCACTACATACCGGAACAGCAAAAAGCGATGTTCAAATGACTTGAACATGTGCACAATGTCTAATGGTTGTTTTAATAAAACACTGTGCGTATCGTAAGGATTCAAAAAATTAAATCCAATTAATTCTCTTAACACGTTGGTGTACATTGGCAACAGCAAGTCTAACAAGGTGTCTCATACAAAATGGAGCTTTTTTCAGTTTTCAACACTCTGTGTTGCTGTCTTTATTGGTCCCTTCAGTGATATACCCGACAACTCGTTTTCGATGTTAATAGTCCGTCCAGACAAGGCAAGATCAAGAACCCATTACAGGCTTAACGTGGTGCCACTGCCAACAAATTGGTGACAGCCATCATGGAAGATCCATTCATTCAGCAGACAGTCTACCATTCATCAGGAGAATGGCACAAATGGCGCAAATGGCAGTAGATGACATGGTGGTTGCCGCAAGGAGGAAGACTACAGGCTTGACTACTGGGCAGAAACACAGCGTTTGGAATGTTTTAAAGTGATCTCCGAAGGAACAAACAAACGACATTCCAGATAAAACTCTCCGCGTTTAAAACAAACAAAATTGATTAAGGTATACTGTTTTAGACCTCTCGACAAGCTTGAGGGGACAGTAAATGTCACTGAAGCTCTCCTGCGAATTCGTAATAGTGGCGGGGGGAAACAAATTCCATGGGTACCAGTAAAAGCTGTCAGCATTGTCGATAGGGTGCACCACGGGTTGATTCAAATCCAAGTAGGAGGCGGGTTTCAGCATTTTTTTAGTTATCGGCAGAGCGTCTGACATTCTTGCAAGGATAGTGACAAGGCAGCGAAAGGACTAAAATGAACACTAAAAAGCTTTCTCCGTGGAAGAATTATGAGCTCGAAAAACACTAACATGCACGGCATTCAGAACAAAGTGGTGGGCAGAAACTTGTTTCCGATGTTGGAAGCTAAATAGCGGGAAAAAACTAAAGATCACTTCATGATTTCCCACTACAATAAAGCAACTGCTGCAAAGGCTGCCATTCTTTATACCAGCCGTAATTTACGTATCCTAATTTGCAACCATAGCTCGTGTGTGAAGATAAGCAATTGTTTGTAAATGAAGTTGGTGACAATCAACTCAACCTATTCTATCGTTTGTACTGTTCTCCAACCGAGCGCGCTACACAAAGACCGCCTTATGTTTCATTTGGAGTGAGTGATGCTCAACCAATCTAGGTATTTCTTCTTCATATGACATTACCCATAAGGCTCATAAAAAGTCTTGGAAACCCATTGCCAATTTCGACCTTTTAGAAACCCAGTAGCTAGACCTGCTCCGCGAATCCCCCATAGCCTTACCTAATAGCTGAGCCCCAAATCGGACGCACCTGCAGAAAGACAGTTGTTTAATAATCAACTTGATGCTAACGTCAGACTCAAATGAACCCCAGCTGAACTCTTGGATTAGGTGCGAAACCGGAAGGGGATTGTCCAGGAGTTTACACCAAACTTACGGGTTGTGTTACGCTAAGGAAAATGCTTCAACTTTTGTACCATCACTCTAAACAGTTGAAGAACATCATAAGCGAGAGACTCACTTGAGTCTCCCGTGAAAACCAAATTGATTTGCAAATGAGTGTATTTGTCGAAATCAGTCCAATTTGGGTTCAAGTAGAACATAAGGTTGACGGAAACTCGGGGACTGCGCCTACCTGATGAGCCCCAAGAAGGGCGAAACCGGTCGTGGGCTGTCGAAGAGTTTTCAGCAACTTTGTGAGTAGTTTCCTTCATGAAAGTATGTAACGGAATTTGCTAAAATCACCCAGGTGAAGAATAGCATAAGTGAAAGACTCAGTTAACGATTTAGTGCCATTTTCTTTTTCTAATTCAGGTTTATCTACACAAACTTACAGTTTGGTGTTCAGGAACAACAAAACAGGCAATGGGTGATGACAATGTATTGAATATCCTGCTCCGTAACACGCAAAATTACTTCGAGCATTGATGCATTTCACACATTTTGTTTATCAGATCGGAGGATGGCTGGTCAGACCACCATCGCAAGTTTAGGAAACCTCTCAGCAACTAACAGCCTATCATAACCTTCATGAACTATGAGTAGGAAAGAAAAACAGCCATATACCAACGTCACTGAGTACAGGAGTTTCGAAAGCGGGTAGGTTCCAGTTCCCTCAAGTAACAGTTAGTTCACCTACTGGTTAAATTAGTAAGTCAAAGTTCTCGCCTCACCACAAGAATTCTTCCTACCTAGCATTAGAGTGTTTTCGCAGAAAACGTATGCCATACTTTGCGAATAACAAGTTTCGTGGAATAGAAAATTTGCTTATGCTAAGCAGGAAGTCTTTAAAGCACAAGAAGGGCAACTTGAACTGAATTAGCCATTAAGTTGACAGAAACCAGTCTGTCCTAGGTGAGACCGGTAAAAAGTGGCCACTTCCGCGCGATATTTTACCGGAGAAGATAACTAAACCTGGCAACTAAAAATCTCATTCACTAAATCGCAACGAGTTGAAAATGTGACAGATGGACAAAACATCCAGTTCGGGATGTTTCTAAGTACATTCCTTCAGTGCAAAAACTGTATTTTACGGACGCAACATACTACTCATAAGGTTGCTGAAAACGCTTCGACAGCCCACAACCGGTTTCGCACTTCTTGAGAGAGAGATGAGAGAGATGGGTTCAATTGAGTGCCTTATTAAATCCAAATTTTTATGCAAGTGAGATTATTTGTCGAAAGTGCGTTTTATTCAAATCAGCAATCTAAATGAATGAACTTCCGAATGACATTTGAAAAAAAAAAGCACGACTGCACTACATTTTATGGCATTACTAGTCGCAGTATCCGACGATACGAACACCCACAAAGATGGCGGCGGATCATTAAGAATTTTATAGAATACTGCCCAGATGAATTTATGAGTCTTATTGAAATCGCCGACCGAGTTAGATCACTAGAATTCATCGTATGCAAATAAGATCAGTGTCATCACAAAACAAATTTTCTTTAACTCGTTTTCCATAACTTTTTTTAAGCCATTGAAAACCTAATGCTTCTCCCCAATTAGGCATATGCCGCCTGAATGAACATTTCAGACATTCCAGAATGTCTAGCACCTGCCAATCAAAGTTTATTACTGAAGGTCATCTTCATCATGCACTCACTTGCCACAGATATTCCTAAGAATTAAGACACATAAGGTATTATGCGGAGTGAACAGACTGACACACACAGAGTAGTTGGCTACCGGGTCCAGGAGAGAATGCCCATCGAACAAATGAATTGACGTTTTTAACTGTCTGAACTGAAATATAAGTGAACCCAGTTGAAAAGCTGCTAGGGAAGATACGGTGTTATGCATACAGCAAAGGGCTTGAAGAGGTTAGGTTTTTTGTCGATTCCAAAAGAAACTCATCATTTCCTCGTTCCCTCCTCTTCAAGCACTTTTTGTCTTGCAAACCTTTATTTCACTGTTTAAATTTCCGCTCAAAGTGCGTGGTCGAAAACGACAATCGTATCCACACTGCTGCTTATCAATCCACCCACAGAACGACTTACACTCAGTGAAGGTCGCGAACGCACCAATCCCTTGGCTCTGCACACCAGCCTCATGGATCAGGCACAAGGAATTCGGTTCAGATGGAAAAATCGATACCGCTTGGTCGAAACGGAATCTCTAATCAATGCTATTTCCCTGTTCTTGGCATTTGGTCTTTTGTTCGTTAAAGTCACCAGCACGATGCATGGAGTTGAGTAAGTCCACTTGACTTTTCTCAGTCCAGATACACGACTGAGCGGAGTTGTAAACTACAATGTCAATTTTACCTCGAACATTGTGCTCAAAAATGTGTGTTTTCAGGAGAAAAAAAAACAGTCATACGACCATCAGAAACCCACACTTACACTTTGAAAATTAACGAGAGTGACGAATCGGAATGAGAGAGGATTATCCAAGCAAATGACCGTGGCGATCTACCACACGAATTCGGGGAACCTTACCTTAATCAAAGCAAAACTGGTGCTGAAATGCTTGCTTTCTTTTTAGAGCAAGAAAGGGTTCTCTTCTATGGGAGATTCCAGCAGGCTCATTCTAATACAGTCATGATGGGTCAGTGGGCTTTATCAACAAGTCAGCACACAGATTTTAGTGTGACTCACTCTCCTTGGGGATCGAATTGGCGAAACCTGACAGAACTTTGTCAGCCTTGTCCTATCCAACTGTGGTGGTGGTATCCTGTGTATCCTATGTAGTATCCTGAAATGGCTGTTCTCTAAATGAGTAAAAGTAAAAGATCCTTTACTGATTTTTTTAGGGAGAATAAGGTATCCCAGATTTACCTAAAAGCTATCACATTAGCAAAATTTCGAGCATCTTCATTTTTCAGGTTCATTTCTCCTTAGGTCACCGTAGACAAATTAACTCTAGACTCGGGCGTAGACTATTTGTCCCAGCTGGCTCGACCAGTGGAGTTTGGGTTCGCGTGAGACTGTGCGTTGCGTGTACGCACGGGAGTTAGCCACAATGCAATCAGTCACAATCAAACCAATCATGATCCAAGAACTGGATCCATTTTGTTTTTAGATTGTAATGCTGATGAATACTCGTTAAAATGGCTTTACATGACAACGACACGCCGAAACTATATGAATATAACAACTCGGCAAGTTTTGATTTACAAACTACTTATCGGCGACTAATTTTCGAGGAACGAATCGTTTACCGAAAATCTATGAGTCAGTTAGTGAGGATCACTGCCAGCAACGACCCAGCATAGACATTTTTGGACCACTGTCCGTAAAAACTACTGTTATGCGTGTGCCAAAAGATAGAAACACACACCAAGTTTTTGTTTCAAAAATCATATCTTTTTTGCTTGGCCAAAGGGGCACATAATTGGACTGGCTAATTATAGAAATCCAGCGGAACTTCGGAAGGCGTGCAGGCAGTCAACATTTATTTTATCTCAATCAGATGACAACTTCGCAATCGCCCGCTATGTTCGAACCAAACTAAATAAGCTGACAAAAACCTGTCAATTTTGGCTTTAGGCCAGGTAGCACGGATTCGCTTTATTGGACAAGCGGTATACAGCGCTTATATAAATGAAAGAAAGGAGTGATGGCATCTTTTAGCGTCAGTTAATCAAAGGAACCTCCAAGATTTGTTCAAAGCAAAGGAGAACATTCAGTTTGTTTATCGATTCCAAATAGTCTGCCTCTGAAAACTCGCTGTGGTTTAGTGTTTAAGATTTTGTAGAAATGACAGTGTGATGAGAATGTGGTATTTTGAAGATCCTGGTGCGAATACCCTTATCACTGCCGCTGGATAAGTGACGTTTTCTATTCTTCCCTTCTAACGGATTTAAAGAAATTACTGGTTTTCATGTATTGGACGAGTCAAGTACTGTAAGTTTCGCGATTTGTAGACTTGGTATTTAACCACTGTCGTTTGGACAGCCCACCTTCATCCCTAAAACTCGAACTTCACCTCCTATATTTGCCAATCACTAGTGTACGTCCTTGACTGTGCATGGATTTGAAATCGGGCGTGTTACCACCAGTCCACCAGTGCACACTGCGCTCACCCGAATTATCACGTCTGATTAGTGTGCCCAGCGAGACCTCATAGTGCACCTGGCAGGACTTAACGGATGATTCTGCCCGATATAAGGCATATCACTTGTTAAAATGCCTCTGCCAAGACTGCCTTAGCATTGCTCGAAACAAAACTGGAATACGGCTGGCTCAAAACATTCAATTTTAAATATTTTACCGTGTCCTATTCCCAAAATCTCACCGCATAGCTTATCTGAATGGCCGTTCTCAAAGCCTAGGAAAAATCAACGAAATATGTGGCAGTTATCCTTCGAAGGAAAACTACCTACCTTCGAGCGAAAACTGCCCCCAGTAATAATGTTTGGCTCATAGATCGGTCATCAAATTGTTTTCTCTAAGGGAACGCGCGAAATAAACGGTATTACTGGGCATCAGGTCTTCCCCGAAAACACTTCGGACATGCTACATTCGATGTACTTAGACGCGTTATTGGTACACGTGATGCTTCGCTGTCCCATAGAAACTTCCATGATTGCTTTTGTCACCCAAACATCTGTTAGAGCTTAACAGACAAAAATCTACCTATATCAGCAAAGTGCCGGTCGTCAGAAACTACTAGAAGCAATACTCAGTAGGAATCTGTTGGCAATGTTCTAAAATTGATTCACACATGCTGTTGTTCATCTTTGCAACGGGAACTCTGCAGGCAGTATTTATGCCATATTTTGTCAGATATAGAATAGCTCTTGAGCGCTGACCAAACAAAATAAACTAACTTTGCGAACTAACAGAAAATGCGCATTTAGTCAGCACAAACGAAGCGAAAAACCCCGGCATTTTAACGGAAAATGTATTTGAATCAAAAATTATCCAACGAGGACATTGAAGCTTTCTTGCTGCGTGATTCCTTCCACTCCAAACTACATTCACATCTTTCGTGGCTGTCATAACAACAGCAGAAAGCAACAGGCATAAAATATCAAGTGGATTCGATCCAGGATGGTCAAGATGTAGTACCCTTCTGGTGCCTAGCTGCTGTACCACCCGAAGGAAGCATGAGGACCGAGATACTGCCTGGTTGTCCAAGCCTAGAGATGGGCAGTTAATGTGTGGATGTCGGGTTCGAACCAGAAACATTCCGATCAGAAAGTATGCACGTTAACCACTGAGCCATCTCAAGCCCAACCAGGAGCCAACAGTTCACAGTTTTGCCCCCTTATTCTTGAGCTACTTTGCGCCCGTGAGTGTGCATATGTTTACAAAATCGAGATGTAAACATTTCGACCGGAAAGCTCGCTAGAACTAAAGTTAGCACGACATGAAAACTTGACAAACGCGTGAGGGGAAACTAACGTGGTTGGTTAACCAACAATTATGCCTGTACACCTGATCGCTAGCCGCCATCGAAACCAGTTAGTCAACGGCTGCACAACACTTCGTTTTTTGTAGCACAATTCAATAAACTGTGGTGATGGTTTAACTTAGCATTCGTACCTTCCGACATGCCACGTGTTCCAAAAATGGTACTCGACGATGTTTATCTGTTTTTATTTTAGTGTTCCATACTGGCAGAAGGCCTCCTATTGGTCTCCGTGTTCAACTACATGTGGTGAGGGTGTGCAGCGCATAAAATATCAGTGCGTATCGCAGGATATGTATGGAATCCTAACCATACTTGAAGATCAGAAGTGTGAAGGCCTCCCTCAGCCGTCGGAGCCGGGTGATGAGCGGTCATGCAATCTTGGTTCTTGTAGTGGCTACCGCTGGCGAGTGTCCAACTGGGGACATTGCTCTCAGACCTGTGGAGGTTTCGGTACAATGACGAGAGATGTTGACTGCGTCTATACTGGGATGGACGGGGACATCATGGTGAATGAGCGAGATGCCTCAAACTACTGTGGATATTATGCACAACCGGAAAAACACAGCCCTTGTAATCGAATAGCATGCAAGCCGGATTTTGTGCCTGAACAGTGGGGGAAGGTAAGTTTTGTTAGCAATCGATTATGAGTGTTTAACAGTTTGAGAGATTTGACTAGTTGACATTCAGAAAGAGTGATCCGCGATTGACAATCTGAAGAGAGGTTGACAGATGGTAAGAGCTATCTTATTTGCTCCATTTATCTGTCTCTCACATCATTTGAGTGTTACTCATCCTTGGATTCCCCGATCAATAAGCAACTGTTTTACTCATCCACCATGGAGTAGAGTAACAAAAGAATTATATCCTTTCAATTGCAAAAACTAAAAAGAACTCGGACATAATCACAGTGTTGAACAGATTTGCGTACTGTACTTCATACCAAATTAAGGGACCATACACATCCTTTCGGGAGTCCTGTACCGTTTGCTTACGTCGGATTTTCATGTACTTTTCAGTGCATTCAAAGCGATCCCTGTAGACCAGGTCGGCAAGTACGACAAGTTTTATGCATATCTATCCAGCCAAATGGAACTCATGTACAGCTCCCCCGAGCGGCCTGTTACCGTCTTGGAAGACCACAGCAACCAACATGGAGACGATGCTTTATTGCCAGCACAACAGGATGCGAAGATCAGCAACCCACAATCGATACTGATCACATGACCATCGTCCAAATGCGAAAAGTGCGTAAGCATGATTTATTGGTTACTTCTAAATATGAGGGATCCTCCAGTTTTTTTTTATTTGACTGTATAAAGGAAATGTTATTGCGAGAGTTAATATACTAATACTAATGAGAAATAGATGAATCATTAGCAATGAAAGCGGTAATTTTCGCGTCCAGCAAGGCGAGGTCGCTTGTTGTATGCCCCAAAGTGCAATAAGTAAAATTATTTTCCCACTTTAAACCTAGTAATTCCATAGCACAAAATCTCCTTACCTAAGTAAGGATATAAACGAGAGAGCATAACAGAGTACCATGTTTTCAAGGACAGGATGTCTTCTCCAAAGACATGTTTGGCCGACCTTATCCTCACCTCAAAATTGTGTGGATTCGAGACTTGCTTAAGTCTTGTTAGTGCCACCTTGTTTGTTATCGCCCTGTTAACAACCGGGTTACCAGAACAGCCACTACCCTTGTGGTAACAAAGTAGTTTTATATTCAAATTCATTATTCATATGATAAAAAGGTCGAATGAAATGCAGTGAAGATATGAGAGACGTGACGTAAAGTAGAGTGATGTTTTTATGAACAGGTCAGAAAAGATATCAGCAAAGAGCACGATTCCCCCTTGCACCTCTCTCCCAGACATGTGAAGGAAAAGTTTCTAACAGGCGACTGGAACGGAGACCTACTGTGTATCATTATAGTATTACGTATTGCCTCTCCTTCAGCCAGTTTCGCATGTGAAGTGCTGTTGAAGGATGAGCTGACATTTCTAAGTGTATTGCTGCAAAGTCATCGGATTGTACGCAAAGAAGGGGTTCGTGAAGTGCTTAGTACGCACTTTCTCGCAGTTTCGTACCTCTGAGGATCAAATTCAATCTGTTGTATTGTCTGTTCAACGGAACATCAAAGCAAGCAAACGAAATGCATTGCCAGGTGAGCCTGACCTTCTTTCTAACACGCTTCAGAGTAAAAGCTATCCTGACGGGTTCATAGCAAGCTTACTGGGAGAAATCCCCACGAAAAAGGCTCACTCATAAGATGTAAAATTAGCCAATGAACTTAGGACTACCTCATAAAGGTGACTCCATATAATTCGGAACGCACTTTTAATGCAGGTCATCACCTTCGCCACCCATCCTATGTCCAGGCAGGCAAGTGACCCCCTACCCGTCGGACCAGTCCTCTGTGTGTTTACCAGTTCATGTGCAACCGTGTGGAGTGCTTCACCGACTAGATGACACAAACGTTATCTAAATGCATATATGAACATATGACATCCAGGTTATCAAAAAATGACTGTACCATATCAGCTGAAACCTGAGCGCATTCAGTTGCTTAAGAACATCATAAACGAGAGATTCAGCTGGGTTCCAGGTGAGTCTCCCGTCAAAACCAAATTGGTATGCAAATGAGTGTATTTCTCTAAACTGGAAAGTGTTTCCCAAGTGTCGATCCGCCCTTCAACAAAACAGTGTTCCAACTTACACTACAGCCAGACTGAACTGAACGACATCAAACTTTCAATAATTTCAAAATGCATGCGACCTTGGAGGGCCCATTCAAGCACGAATCCTTCACGACTATTGTCCAACTGGAACGACATATTACATACACATCCAGTGATACTGCAGACATTCATCCAGAAATCAATTTTTCATTTGCTCGCTTTATTTGAAATGATGAATCGCACCCCACAGTTTAGTTTCAACTCCTTCCATAGTTGATAACATTCAAAGCATCTTTAGGACGACAAAACTCTCTGGAACTTGCTGCATTTGTAGCAAAGATAACGTCAATACAAAAAAATCGATACCCAATAGGTTTCGACCAGCGTTCCAACTCATCAAATTAGCTCTGTAACGAAATTATTTCGCTAAAGGTTCTGAGGTAAGATCCCATATGCCATGAAAATCTTACAGAACGATTGTCCGAAAACTAGTTGGTTACAACAAGGGCTCGTAAGCCATTCAACAGCATAGAGGCGAAGCATTCTTTTGTGACAGGACCAGTTAACTACTTGCGTGCATGCTGGCACAATGCTCAAGGTGTGCACACTAGTAACTCCAGAAAGGCCTCTGAGCACAATCACGAATAATGTTCTGTCAGAATGGAACGTACCTTTTTCAGGTTGCAACCAAGAGTTAGCTGGTTTGAAATGGAAACTATCATTTCGCCACCATATTTTCTACTATAAGAGGCCCTATCAGCCTTATTCGGCCATCTCAGAACCGTTTTTTGCGGAAGTAGTTATTTAGAAACTTATTCATTCATCGAGTCACGCGGAGAGAGGAAAGACGGTCACTTACTTCTATCGAGCTCTGAGAACAAGGTCAGCAACAATATCGTGCTTGTACTCAGATTCTCCCTCAAGCGAACGTTGTGGAATCACTTGAGGTTGTCAATACTGAGTTTCTGCACCGGGTCTGGATTTAAAAACAGCAATGTGTGACATTTTTGTGCGGGAACTCGGAGGCAAATAGCATCAATAAAAACTTTGAAACCAAACATCTTGGTTAATTAGGATGAAAACTCAGTCCCAGATTAAACATCATGTGAAAGTGTGATGACATGCTGGAGCTGCCCTTACCACGGAAACTTTTAAATTGGCGAAACTGTGCAAGTCCTCTCTAATAATAGCAGGTATTGGCTTGTGTAGAATAATGGTAGGTTTTTGTTCTATTTTTTAAATTAACCTACCGATTCAGTGGAGGTAGAATCCAACCCGGTCTCGCTGCTGGGATGTGGAGAAACATATTTTTTCACTACTCACAAAATACCAGTAGGCTGCTCACGAAATTCTTCCACTCAGTCAAGAAGATGATCAGTGCCAACGCACGTGTCTGTGCAATTCAGAATGAGTTGTACTATGACATGAACGAATGAAGTCAAGCTGCCGCTTGCATCTCATAAATTCAACAGTTTCATCAAAAGTTTGAGGCTCAAGCGTCCAGTGGTCAACAATCATAAGTGCACTTTTGTTGACTGTCAATCACGAGGAAATAACAGTTCGCTGATTTTTACTTTTCGCGAAAAACTTCAGCCTTCACCTGGAGCTACACAGCCATCATATGGAACGGGAGGTTGAAGCAGGTGATGCAAATATTTGTAGACTAGCTTGAGAGACTCATGCATAGTGGGTGGGTGATAACTTTCCGTCCTGGAGGCAACCAATAGTGCACTAAATTGACTGTCGAATAATAGTATCGAATGAAATAATCGTGAAATTATAAATACACTATATTATATTATTGTTATATCATATTATAATAATTACAACCATGAAATCATGATGCAGGCTACTTACATAGAGTGAAAATGGATGCCACAGAAGAAACCTTAGCATACAACCTTTAATGTTACTTGCCATGATACACGGTGGAGGAACTAAATGCCCCTCGGTAAAGAAACCCCTGAACCAGTTGTGTGAGTGTGTCCGCTTGTTTCTGAAGTAGGATACGATGGACTTGCTTGAGCTGGACAGTGGGCCACTGTCACTCAGGCGTTTCTTCCAGTTTTAAGATTCACATTCACATAACACTGCGTAGAAGTAACCCAGAAACAATAATCTACTCAAGGGTAGTTCCCCTGAAGGGAGGTAATTCCCAAGGCACACTCTTTCTAACAAAAATCCACTATTCGATACTGCCATAGAGTAGCCACTTGTCAGAAAAGACCAACTACTTCCCCCTCCTACGGAGTCTTTGTTTTATAAACGTATTGAAGATGGTATGTTAGTAAGTTCATATTCCCACTACAGAAGTTCTCAGCACGTAAACTTCTGCTATCAGCCTGCGTTTTTTTACAGTAATTTCTGCGGCGTTCACCTCTCTTGCGTCAAATTTGTAGTGAATATTTACTATTGCCTGCTAATGGAATGAGCCAGACCGGATAGCTCTAACACTTTTGACAAATATTCCATTCATCTGTTTCAGACAAGGAACCTCAACTTGCAAGTTGGTCAGCGAGCGTTTGTCATCCCCTACACTCGAGTAACAGTCATATGTCCTGTACACTATTTCTCCGTTCATGAGATTGTGTGGACACACCCGTCTCATGGACAGCTCAAGTATACGGGACGTTTGGATGACCGTATACTGGTCGACAAACGTGGTCGACTGCGAATTCGCAGTTTCCGAAACGAAGATGCTGGTGAGTGGGAGTGCAGAGCCGGGAATCAAAGTGCTCAGATAAACATGCATCCTCGAACACCCGCTGAAGGGTTCCATGATTGGATACAACGAAATCGATTGTGGACGAAGGGCATGATGAGCGATGATCCAAAAAACATGGCTGTTGCTCACGCGATTGTACAATGGGTTGAAGGGCCGTGGAGTGCTTGTTCCGTCAGCTGTGGAGATACTGGCCAACAATTCCGAACCGTTCGGTGTGAACGGGTGGACACACGGTACTATGAAATACTTGATGACCAGGTTTGTCTGGACAAGTTGCTGCCGAAACCTCTAAGCAGACGGAAATGTTTGAAGAGTAAAAAATGCCCCGGGTGGGTGGTGGTAGGAGCTGATCCATCTGTGGTAAGTGGACGTTTGAGAATAATGAAACCTGTTTGCTTATTAGCGTTGGAGCAAGCTACCAGTAAGCCTTTTAGCTGGTGCTAATTTTATCTAAGAAGAAAATATTGAGCACTGAGAACGCCGAATTCAGTTTGACGGACTGACTAGAATGGACTCAGAAGAATGAGAATAACTGGCATTTCGAAGCTACTTATCCCTTCAACAAGGCATGTCCATTCAAATACACGCGTTGGCTCAACCGCACCTATTAGATTTTTTACTAACGGTCCAACTACAAATGAAATTTACCATAACAACAACGTCTAACTTTAGAACATTTTCTTGGATAC
This sequence comes from Opisthorchis felineus, assembly GCA_004794785.1. Classification (NCBI taxonomy): domain Eukaryota; kingdom Metazoa; phylum Platyhelminthes; class Trematoda; order Opisthorchiida; family Opisthorchiidae; genus Opisthorchis; species Opisthorchis felineus. Next base: position 158,024 of record SJOL01008189.1, on the reverse strand, counting down.
ATCAGTTGGACTAAACCAAATACAGTGGCCAAAGACAACTACGTTTTACAAAACATTTTCACCATCATCATCGTCATTATCATCATCCCCAGCAGCAGCAGCAGCAGCATCCTCATCATCAAGCTTGCTCTTTGTCGCATCTTAGTAGAAGCATAGTTAGTAATGCAGAAAAACAGGAGGTTGAAGGTATGGAGAACGCAAGGAAATGCCCCCGGGGAGAAGACATAGTGACTGCCGTGTTTTTCAAGCAATTATACCAGAATCTTAAATCTGGAACTTTGGAACTCTGCATATAACTGAGCAAACTACGTTCGTCCGCTAAGGTCCATCTCGCCTGAATTTCAAGCAGGTGTACAACTGAAGGGTGGGAGAGCAACCTTGACAGATGCTTATGATCACACTTTATTTTTCACCTAAAATTGGCCGCCTACTGGAGCGCATCTGTTCCCTTACTGGACTACAAAAAGTGGAATTATTTATTAAACGGTTGGTTGACGGTTTGACCAACAGTGAAAGACCTCACCAGCGTGTCCTTTGGGATCGACCACTGTTTTACTGTGACCTATCCCAGGGAGCGGCCGATTCAACCGGACTCATTCAGTTGCTGTTCCGTCATTATATTGTTGTCATTCGCGTTTGCCTAGAGATCACAGGAAACTCACTTCTTGGGATTCTTACGATTGTCACAATAGTCCGTGACAACCCAAAGCCCTTGTTTGGACGTGGCGCAGTAGACCTGACATGTCCATCTCGCAGGTCAAGTGTGCAGAGTTAGAATACTGCAATGAGTAGAAGCATGTACTGATGATGATCACAAGCCGGAGGTTCTCGTGTCTCCAGAATAATCACGCGAGAACGGGAGACAGCGATGTGTAGACAGATCCTAGAAACACAATGACTGTAAAGGTTGGTTGTTCACTTTCTATTAGACATTAGGTGGTTTCCTTCAAATCTGACTGAAGACTGCTCACCTCAGTGAGTGAGACAGCCTGCTTATAAATCCGGTGAAAGTGAAGTGTTTGGAGGGAAGGAGTAGAAAGACAACAGTCTAGTATCACAGTCAGTTGTCTGGTCAGGCCTAATCAAGTTTATACCGTTCATGTGTATGTGCTTAAGATTACAAGCGCATGTCATTACAGATCGTTGTAACCATGACTAGGTTAGTAGGCTTTAGTTAGGAAAAAGAATCGGCTGTTTTTCCAAATGTTCGGTTTTATTTTCTCTACGTAATTGGTTTTATTGCAAGCAAAGCTCTACGACAAAACATTCTAGCTCATATCCAGGCTATTATAGAAATATCTTCATCAAATTAAGTACTGGGCAAAGGTGCATAACTGTAACTATTCACAGTAACGATTGTGAAAGACGTGAGTGTGTGGTTAGAGGAGTGACTGTGCCGGAGCTGAACATGACTCCTTCATCAATACTGTCAGAAAAGCCTGGGGACGTAACGGACAATTTGTTCTCGACGTGAGCATTCGGATTAGTATACAAACAGCTGGAGGTAAGATGATTCGTTCTTGAGGCCCAGTGTCTGCGTGGAAAATACGGGGCAGTTTGCGACCACCATTGGTCTTCCAGATTGTCACTCCTACTCTGCACAGCGTGATTCCATATATTGGATTATGTTTTAACCTGTAGCTGATATGCACTTATTTCTTCGCTAGTAAGATTGACATTAATTCTTTTCCCATAAAAGTCACTGTGACCTGTACAGTGCACAGTGGTTGACCCATCTGTAGAAAAATCTCCTTTGGTCCTACAGGCTCGAAGGGATTGTGCCTTCTACCGCCATCCCTCAAGTGGGTGCTTGTAATGTAGGGTCCTACTGCTCACAACTCGTTTTGGTTAATTTGTACGCAGAAAGCCATCTTTGCAGGTAAAACAACTAGCTGTGAAGCTGGATACGTCAATGCAGCGAAGGGAACCTGTCAACCACTATGAAGGGCAACAGCTGCCGAAAACAAGTCAATGAAGCATCGGTATATAAGCTCAAAATAAATCACGCTCAAGACAGAATGCCCTTTGAGGGGACGTAGAAGATCTGTCCATTCTGTGGAAACTTGTGGAATTAGATGGTGATACATGCTGAAACATTCACCTGCCCAGACCGATTTTGTTGGACATCAGTTGCATTTTTTAGTACCTGCTTTCAGAGTAAAGATTTTCGCGAAATCGCTATGGGAGTAGATGAAGATTGCGGGATCAAACGATTTAGGAGATAATTTCTGATCCGGTAACTTATCCTACCAGCCAAAGACCTGCTTAGACCTGTTCGCCTCTGCTAATATGTAATTTAGAATAATCGACCTTAAAACTTACCAGTATGATTCCCTTATTTGCTTTACTCGGTGGTTAGAACCCAAGTTACAGCTCACTTACACTAATCGCCGAAACATACACATAAATTATGCCGGTATTATATTCGTAGACAAGCGTTCTTGTCTTTTACTCCAGGAAGCCATCGCATTAATCTTCTGCCTTACGTTGCATCAAGATCCGAGCGACGTAGCAAATTGCGTGCGCACATATCTGCAAGTTTGCCAGAACTCCCCAGCCAGATGGATTGCGCTAGGCAACTGACCTCACAAGCACTTGAATTAACCGGCAAGATAAAGGAACTCACGTGAATCTAGGTTCATGTGGTCAACTGCAGGAAACACTTCAATGGTCCAGCGTATTTTATGTCTGCACAAGACCTTGGCGGCCACCCAGTGGAGAGGCTAGTCAGATTCAAAGCATGTCGTTCCCAGACACTGTACAAACATGCTGCCATCCTACACGGGCGTTCCAGTGTTGGGCAGTCCATTAGTAACACTGTGAAGTGGTAGGCGTCCTGGGTGGGTTTTCCAACCGGTAGAACTGTGTTCTAAACCTATTCTTGTTTTTGGTGCCCCAAAATCCTTGTATGAAATGACACTTGACCGCTTTCGGATCACGTGCACCAAGTAGTCTTGAAATTAATCTGAATTTGCCTTTCTACCGATAACCGTTCCAGTGTACTGATCGATGCATTGCGGTGGATCAAGGTTCAATCCGGGGAAACATTACTTGCAGAATCGGAAGTCAGATAGTGGAAGAAAAACTGTGTGACTCTTCGGAAAAACCAGACATGTCATGCCCGAATCCCAAGTGCCAGGTGGACTGGCAAGTGGGGCCATGGTCACAGGTGAGTAGTTGTTTTCACGGGGTGGTACTGATTAGTGTGGTATTGAACCGATCCGTCACAAAGATTGCAGAGAATTATCTACGTATATGGAAGCAGCCATTCGAGATTTCAACCACCCCCCCCCCCCAAAAAAAAAAAGACAACCAGTTGAAAGATATGGCTCTCGGGAAGACCAGCAGGTTGTTAATCTCAAGGATTATAACCAGAGAAGGAGGGCAATTTCTGAAGTTACAGATGAGTGGATTTCTACGCAAGAATGATTTTCTAAGGCTTACTAGTGCTAAAAACCAACTTACTCTGGGAAGACTTCTCAGGGCTTCCAGTGGGGCTTAGCGATTGGTTTTGTGGTCCGCACAAGTTTTTGACCGCTTGCAAATATGCAGTGATATGTTTACTCAACTCCGTATTGCCTGAGGAGCTGGAAATGATTGTCGGTTAGGAGAAGACGATTGAATTGTTCGATCGTTAGTTAGAGCTGTTCAAGTTCTTGTCCAATTACACACATCCGTGAAAGTGAAGCGACTCTCGTTGTATTTTCGGATTTGCATGACCTTCTTGCAAGCATGCATTCGTTTATTCGAGACGGCGGCCGCTTTGAGATCTTGTGCATTTTCCCTCCAAAAAATCCCATATTGTTTTGATCCTCGGTTTCAGGGCAGTTGTCCTAATTAAACTTCCCTGACAGAATTAAAACAGAGTAGAATGCTATTAGTGGAATCGAAATGTATGACAACTGTCCCATACTTCTTCGGCCGCCCATAGTGACAGCTGCTGTGTCCGGCAAAGGGGTACAAATCTACTCGCGATCAGCTGATCGCTTCGCCGACCGAAATAGATAAACTGGGCTGGCGATAGTTTGTTCGGGTAAGCTCATTTGTCCAAATTTACCACGAATGAAGATGAGCGATGCCCTGGCCAACGACGTGAGGGCAAAGGGTGATCGTGCAGCTCATTATAAGAACTCCTCGAAGTGTAAGATGGCAAGGCTGGGTGAAACAATAAAACTACCAAATTCAAGAATTTAATGAGAATGTATTTGGAGTTTTCACTGAGGATTTCAAGAGGTCACTGATTCAAAAATTAGGTGGGCACAGCAGCTCTATGCTCGATCATAAGTTTTGTATCTTCGTCAGCAGTTTCGGTCCAATCTTTTATGTTAAACAGTCGTTGGTACACACCGACGGTCTCCTCAAATAGCGACATGTGATTGCGATTCAATTACCAAGCTGGACGAAAAAGTCGACGACTAATATCTTTACTTGCCAGGAGGCTTTCTGTTGTTTAGCCTAGTAAACTGGACATAGTCATGATGAAAGACGCAGCGTTTTAAAACTTCACATTTATAATACAAACCCACCAGTTTTAATTGTTTCTCTTCGATTAATCTGTTTCAAGTTCTTTGAATCAGATTCCAAAATAGTTTGTCACATAGATTTATCGGTCTGTTCGACTCACCGTTCAAACAAGAGCACTGATTGATCAGGTTCCCTTATCCGTCGGTTTCTTGCTTGAGCATCTTTCTCTCAATCGAGTAGCATTCACATACCTTTGGGATCACCGTAAACGCCCTCCCCCAAACTAAGTCGTTGTGATTTGCTTGCTCCATAGGATGGATACGCATGATTCTTGTTGTGGGAATCATATAGTAAAAGGACTTCTAGGCTTCTAACTAGGAAGCCTAGAACGGCGGTATCATAAAACGCAGGGAGCAAGTAAAAATCGGGTCCACATATTACTCTTGCCTAAAATGTTGGGTCACCTGCATAGTTTTTATCAACAATAATGCTGTCTCATGCGGCTGAACATTTTAAAAAGCTACAGGTTGTTTTTGTTAATAACAGGAAAGCCATGAGCGTGGATTTAACTCTCTAAACAACCTTCAGGAAAACATTCCCCGCTTTTTTGTAATCAAAATTCCTGAGTTCCACACGACCGGCACTGCGCGGGAGAAACGAAAATCCACCTGATATTGGAGTTGTTTTCATTTCATTGTCGTGTTTCACAAGCCCCATTATCCACACGTTTTTTCCGACTAGTTGATACAGCTCACTCATCGAAAAGTTTACAAATAGCAAAGACGTCAAGCACTTAACTTTGTCCGCGTCTGGAGATTGCATTGCCGCTCACTAGCACGTGTGTCGATTTTGCTCCCTGATTGACCGCTTGCTAACTCATCACTTACTTACGTCAGACTAATTCCGCGCGATCCCATTTACTCAACCATTCCATCACCACCATATTCCAGATTATGGTCTGCTTACCGGTGCGATCAGCTGACCATGAATACCTAAGTTGTCACGTAATAACATGAAAAACTAACTGTTGAGCTGATTACCGAAGCCTGGAACAGCTGACTTTTGGCACATGAACTGTATATGGTCTGCGAAAAAGATAAGTATTATACGAAAGTACAGTAAGATTTAATCTGAATATTCGCTTGCTCGTGGCTCGGTAACAATAAAATGGGTTACAGATGATCCGGAAAGTTTTAGCCGGTCGCTGTTACCAGCTTAAAGGGTCACTATAAGCAGATGTTTTTTCTCATTTGGGATGGTGTCTGTCTCGGAGGCGATTCCCCGGAACATGGTTGGTATCAGAGATGACAGGTGTCACCATTAGCATATAGATAGCCTACCGAGATGGGAAAATCGTGACAGGAAAGAAATATTCATGCTGTACAGTAGTTTAGCAACAGAACCGGTCATCTAACGGGACAGGTCAATCAATAATTTTCTAAGTGGAACGTTTTCCCTCGGAGTGCGAAGATGAATCCTCCTTAATTTTTGAACGCATCGGTGTTTCTAGGATGTCCTTCCCGCAGACGGTGTGTTTGTATCTGGATAGTTTCCCATGAGGCAATATTGCATTCGCTTTTTTCCCCCGCATCAAACCGCCACAACTAGCTTGACCTTTACAGTTCTGCTGAATGAAGAGGTCCCGCCATTTTATAATGTCTCTCACTTCAACACTGAACGTATGACAGTTTTTCCAAGTCAGATAATGCGTTACATTGACGAAGCCTGTTTTCTTGTCGTTTTCGGCTTGCAACTACTCATAAGGGTGAAACCAATCTAACGTTTGTTGGATGACACTTGGAATTAGCACATAGCGAATTCTTTTGTCACATGCTGGTCTGACTAGAAAATGTTGATACTTTCCCTTTGGTAGTATGACTTTTACCTCGGTCCTCACAAAACTCAGACAGCCACGCCAAACATCTTTGCAATGTTATGCTTGTTATCTTCTTTTGCCGCTAACTTACAGTAATATTAACGCTGTTACCGGTAACGAAAATTTCCGGCAGCCGAAGAAGTCATTTTTCACATGCCCTATTCTCGTTACTTCCTGAAAACCTTCCATCCTGATAGTGTTCAAAACTTTGTGGTGGCGTTGGAGTTCGCGCCCGACAATTGACGTGCACCTGGGTTCACGACAAGCAGCCGGCAGGTCCTCTGTGTTATGCAAACCAGTTGCCAAGTCCGCCGGTAATCGAGGAGTGCGAAGCTCCACCTTGCAAATTCGGTATGCTTCTTTTTTGTGTCTTATCGTATACCATGGGTGAACACGAACAAATGTCCATATAGTTTGAAACCAACGCCTGATGAGATGGGTGGGACATGGAAAACATATGTCATGCAAAGAATGAAATGTCGGTTTCTGTAAAGGTGTAACTAATTGGACGTCTGACTGCTTGTCCAGACCTGGGATAAATACAAATACTTTTAGACAGAAACTAACAGAATTTAACTGGATTGTTTGCCTTTGTACAGTTATTGAAGAAAAAGATTTTTGCAAAACTGAACAAGTTTTGTTCACACCATGACTAAGTTTTTCCTAAGGGAATCGGTTTTCAACAAATCCGTGTTTGTATTTTCTGCTTTTCTCTGTCACCAGAATTTTAGGAAAAACGTAGTTTCCAATACCAGTTGAATATCTGGGCCAGAATAAGTCCAACATTTGGATTCAACGATAAGCCCGTGTGAGGTGCGATCGGGAAACAATCGAAGAGTGTCCACCATTACCAGGAGTAGGCTAGACGTAACCATCTGCTTACGAAAGATGAGAGCATATTGTTCGATGGAAGAAACTGGAATATTTCTGATGGATTATGTGCGTAGAGTATATGTCATCGGCGTGACGCATTCATAATTAAATTTCACCGGAAACGTAACACCCGTTATACTGAGAAGAGAGAATAAATTTTCGAACCTCATTTGACATCCGTAATCATGAAATTAATTCATCAATGTTCGGGGGCTAAAGAGGGTGCGAAAGGTTCATTTGGCGGATGCGGCAAAGTGCTTCAGATAGGCATCAACGCGAACAAAAGTGATACTTGATTTTCACTGCAGAACCTATCGGTTGACGCTGTGTACCTGAAAGCAGTTTGTAAATAGTAACTTTGCACACAAAGCTGCACTCCTGAGGTGACAAAATCGTCTATGCCAGTATTATTCTCATGTTCTCAGATCACCTTGGAAGATCTGGAAGCCCAGCAACACTATACCAGTCAGACTGGTTGTCACATCATATCGCCATGTTCTCACAAAATTATGAAAGCTCTCATAGGACTCCTAAGCACATTATCGACCAGTGACAGAGCCAAATCTGTTGTGTTGTCGGGCAAGTGGGTTTGATTCAGATGGCTAAGGGAGCCTGTGATAACATCGGAAATATGGATCGTTGATGATGTGTTCTCTGTTGAACTAAAGCGTACGTGAGATGGACGTGAAAGCTACGCAGATCAACTTCGATGAGGGAGGTAATTCATAGACAGATTAAATGACTTCGTTCGGTTGGAGTTCATGGATCAAGCGAATGCTGTATCTGGTCAAAAATCTCGCACACACAAGGACACTGAGACAGATAGATATATAGATAGATAGATAGATAGATAGATAGATAGATAGATAGATAGATAGATAGATAGATAGATAGATAGATAGATAGATGGATAGATAGATAGATAGATAGATAGATAGATAGATAGATAGATAGATAGATAGATAGATAGATAGATAGATAGATAGATAGATAGATAGATAGATAGATAGATAGATAGATAGATAGATAGATAGATAGATAGATAGATAGATAGATAGATAGATAGATAGATAGATAGATAGATAGATAGATAGATAGATAGATAGATAGATAGATAGATAGATAGATAGATAGATAGATAGATAGATAGATAGATAGATAGATGGATAGATAGACAGATAGATGAGTGGATAGGTGGTTGAGCTGTAAGGGGTGTAGCTGGATAGTGAATTAGGAAGATCTCATTGGATACCTGCTGAATGATGGGATAAAAGACCACACCAGCAACAAATTTTTACCAGTGCAAATTTCCTGGTCAGTTAAATGGAAAGAGCTATCATCATCTGAATCCTTACTGCCCCTGGTTGAGTGGGACAACGGGCTGAAAACCCGGGTTAACCTGTAGGAAGCACGGACATGAGAATTTTTGGAGACATCCCAACAGCGGTCACAAACGGTTGCTAATAGAAGCTCCAGACGATAATGCGTCATTCTGCCGGCACGAGAGCAGCATTCAGTTGACGAAAACAAACAGCTGTTTAGATGCAACCGAGCAACCAATGTAACCAATGCTGTTTACTGACGTCTTGCCTGCAGCAGCTCTAGTGCCTCTCGGCCACAAGCAGAATGAGTCTGGCTGCCTATCCGTTTTGCACCCAAACCGTGGAACATATGTGCAGAAGAACTGCAGCAAACGTTGGTCCATGTTTCATGAACCTCTTCAGCTTCACTGTTATGCATTTCTGTTTAAGTTATGAGGGGGAATGGATTATGTCGATTGCTCTACACACCAAAACTACCGTTAAAAAATTTATTCACAGCTCAACCTGAGCAAAAAACTGCCTGAAGACTGACTTCTAACGAGCTGGTTGCATTGAGAGACATCAAATACCCTCTGAAGACTACATAAACGTAAACAATAGATAAGATGCGCACCGATGCTGTTAACACGACCGTCAAAGAAAAATTTGCAAGACAACTGCCAACTGGAACCTGATCAATAGCGTCCCATTAGAATAACACGAAATATTCGACATCTCCATCGCAGAGGGTTGTTGCCCAGGCATGTTATAAAGTTCGGCAGCGCGTGTGACAAGAGAAGTGAATTTTTCTGGCCGCTACATTTCATTAGCTCTCTGAAGTTTTATGAGCAGTTCTGGGTGTCTTTTACGTCCACTGAATTGAAGCTTAAGCTATCTATTATTTCCAACAATGTGGTCATCGGTGCATTCAGTGTTGAGGAACCAGTTGAGTCGGTCCTGGGTTTTACCAGTTGGTGCTTCTGTATTGGGTTGTTTGTTTGAAACGTTGTCGGCTGTTTGCATAGTATTTGATAAACACTTTTTAATGTGTATCTGAATGACATTTTGTTTGTCTTGCTTCTTCTCACAGAATGCGTTGACTTCTCAAAGTACTGCTCAACCCGGACCGAATTGTGCAAGTTTACCTTGTACCGTTACCAGTGCTGTGCAACCTGTCGAAATTTTGCCTTTGGTCTTCAGTCTGCGGACAAATCGAACCTCGTCGGTCGATCATAGCCACAAACAAGTCGATCCGGTTGGATCAACTGGCAAGCATACTAGCAGAGCGAGATGAGCAGCCATCGACTGATAAGCAGACAAACAATTACATGTACGGACAGACAACAAACAAAGAGGGACACACAGGTAGATAGAGAGATACACTCAGGAGTATTTCCACAAATGACCGGTCAATGCCAAGCTTCACATCCTTCGATTACATGCACTTGCCACGTTTATTCGCGCCAAGTTTATTCTGGGTCTCTTGGCGCATCAGATAATTATGTTCACTCCCACGCGATTTTTCCCGGGTTTACTTGAAGACAAGTAAATCATCTGCGACCTAGTCAAATGAAGACCGTAAAAAAGATCCGAATTGTTCGAATTACAGTCGTGTAGAACTATGACAAAATGTAAAACCTCATCCACTCATCTCACATGTATATACATCGAGTAATTTGGTGATGCACAAAGAGTTTTGACCTATCCAGGCCACGCATTTCATTCAAACCGAAATTTTTCCAGAAACACCGATGCCAGTTTTGTGTCATATTATTTACGCTACCTCGCTTTCCCCTGAGGCTTATACGGAAATAACTTGGCCTCTGTGATTTACGTGAATCTTTCATTCTTCTGGCAGTACGCCAATTCATGCTTTTTTTGTCAAGATGCCTCCCTAAAACCTGGTGCTTGTTAGATCCAGGGGCTTCCTTTTTTAAACACCCATTAACTAATCATAGAGTTCGTCATACTGTCCACCCGTTGCCACGGTATATATATATATATGTATATGCATATATATATATATATACATATATATATATACTCATGACTGTTCTTGCTTTCCAAGTTCCTCGCTGTCGCCAGTCTCTGACCTATAATGAATAACACTCTTTTCTTACTGTTGCACTAGCTACCGATTTTAACCATCTACAACTGTACATTGTTGTGTTGGTTTAAAATGGTTTCTCACTTTTTTCTTATCGGTAGGTAATGTGCGGAAAATAAAACAACGAATCGCCTGATGTGGTAACCGAAGCTTTTTTATCCATGCCACAATGGTTGACAAAATTCATCAAGAAAGTCTTGTAAGAGTTTTTGTGAAAGTTCTTGATCAATCAACATCGAGACGTACTCCAGTCAGTATTTGATCGTTCAGCTGTAACAAACGTTCGGTGCCTAACTGCCATACCACCCGAAGGAAGCACAAGGATTGGGATATTGCCAGGTTGCCCAAGCCTAGACAGATGTTGAGATGCAGAGGTCGGGTTCGAACCACGGACCCTCCGGTCAGTAAACTCGCGCTCCAAACACTAAGCCATCTCGCCCCAGTATCAGATCAGATATAGCAAGCAGGCATGTACTCTTCGGAAGCTGATATGGTCAAATCGGAGGTGAAAAAACATGACTAACCGGAGTTGGAAGGTAAAATTTCAGCCAAACTGTTGTTAAAGTCAAGGAATGAGTTCCTGAGATGCCGACAGCAACTTCAAACAGGATGAAGCTTTTAAGGGGAGGCATGCGGATTTTCAACAACCCTGCTATACCACTTACAAAAGAAACTTTATTGAATATCTTTGGCATGGCCTGTATACTGCACATTATGCGGGTAAATGTCATGTGAGCCTTCATTTCCAGAAACTTTATCACGCACGAGTTTAAAAACGAACGGGTTGTTTTTTACAGGCACAAGGCCGTAAATATCATCACTAAGTTCAACTTGATACCTGGTAACGTGACCGTCGACCCTTAAGATAGTGAACTTGATTCGCCTGTCCCTGGATTAATTTCTACCCTATCGCTGGCCCAATCTAAATGTGCTTGTTATTCGCGTGCTTATCAGAATACGTAGGCAAGCGAACAACGAGTTGTGGCGATGGCTGTACTGGCCAATACAATACACGTGAACATCAACGAAAGAACATGCACACAGAAGCAAAAGTCTGGGTTGCAAGACACAGCTTAACTAGCTAATCTTGGGCTGTCGATTGTGGAGAAGGCTTTTAAAAGGGTTCGTGATTTTTGAATGGATGAGAATGGTTTCCCGTGTCTCCTGATTGAAAACTATTCTGTTATAGTGTAATCAGCTAGGTGGAGATTTCAGGAGTGATCTAACCCCAATGATTTTCATGAGGCTTCTTACATTCGTCCAGACAACGGAGTAGAAGAATTCACTGTTCGTGGAATGGTTATTCGAGCCTAGGCCAGCACTACTAAGATGTTACGGAAAAGATGGCTTTCATACGAATGGTTATTACTATGGTAGCCATCTCATCAGTGTTCGCAAAGTCTTTTTTGTAAAAGCAAACTATCTCCGAAACCGCAGCTTTCATCCTCATGAAGTTTGTGAATTTTCTCGTTGGTTGTTCTCAAAGGTTCCTTTTAAAGCTTACATGTGTTCTTTGGTATCGGTTTTGAGAAAATACAACTTAGTGCGATCAGAAGGAAAAAAAATTTATCGGGCCAAATCAAAACTGTTTTGGGAACTGCTCTTCGGTTGATCATGCCGACGATGCGAAGCCGTGGGCATCACAGCGCAGCAGCACAGTACTAGCTAAGTCTAGGTTATCTCACCAGATAGACGAGTTATCATGCGATTCCGTGAGAACTCTCATCAGACTTAGTAGAAAAATGTCAGTCAGTGACGGGTCACTTCTTGTCATAACGTTTCCTAAGTCATTCTGATTCGGCTGTCTTGGGGAACTTCAGGCTTATAGTAGACATTCCTTTGGGAATCTGTCTCGCCTTCTAGACACACTTACTCTGTCTAATCGCATCTGTAAAACGGGCTTCCGAATCCTCAGATCTAAGAAGGACAAACAGCGTTCATCATGCAGATGAACTAGGATAAACGAATCCAGTGGACAACTTCGCTAACATTCCTAAACGCCAGGTGTAACAAAGCCAACTTCTGACTAGTTTTCATTAAGAAAACAATGTTGGTGTACACTTTGTTAAAATGCTGAATAAATACCAAGACTGCTACGCAATGAGACACTGACCCATTGGACTTTTCTATAGTGAAAGCCTGGATGAGGTGAAAGGAGGTTTTGAGGGTTACCACGGTCGGGATGGAATCGCTTGTATCAATGGTGATTCAGACACATGTGTTAATCGTTTGCTTTGTGCCTTGGCAGAATTTCTGGGTTACAGCAGAATTTGCCAAACGCAGCGATTGTTGTTATAAGAGTATCGCCAAATGCGGGCGTTGTGAAAATTCATGCTATAAACCACAGTCAGTCAAAACGCGCCTAATGGCTTGTCAAGGTTATCAGTCTTTTTTTCAAGATAAGTTTGTTCTTGAAAATGCACCTGACTTTTGTCTACGATCAGATACTCAAATAACCATCCATACATCCATCAACTAATGGAATTTCTTGCACCTTCTGAACAAATTTGGGACAGACTTTGGTTGATTCTGAGACAGAATTGCGGAATTATCTTTGCTTCATCACAAGCAATGTATTATGGCTGTCTGGTGTTCTTTTTGCTGAGCTTGGCACTTGATGCCGGAAATTCGATTCTTATATTGGTAATACCCAAAAACTCCCAACACCCCTCTCGGGAATGCACAATAGGCTAACATCTCACTGCATAACATTTTTCTATTTATTCAGGATTTCCACAAAACCTACATCTAAATGGGTTTTTTTTCGGGGAAATCAATCCGATTTTTCGGGTGCTAGTGTCAAGCTTGTGTCAACTAAATTAACCAATTTTATTTCTTTCCAGAGTAATTGATCGATAGATTCTAACAGTAAACAGTATTTGATGTCCATAAGATCAGGAGTTATCTCCCGCGCTTGTTGTCAGCTGTGACCGTAGTATCAGGTCGCTCTATGTAGTACTAATTCGAAAGTTCATGAGAAGTCTTCGAGACAGTAAAGTGTAGTTCGCAGGAGTAATCCGTTCATCCTCGTGGCCAGCTACCATCAGAGGTTTTACGTTTTCATTAGATTCGTTCGGTGAATTGGATAGTCTGGTTGCGATCCTTTCACCACCAACCGGGGTAAATCGCAAGTGCGTTCTGAGCAGAAGCGCATTGTGTGTCGAGGTGCGTGATTGTTGTGGACGCATGGAGCCAGTTCTACTATGGGCTGTCATTGGTCATTTATTGCAGTATTCTTATTGGATCTTTGATTGACCTGCCTCTTGATTGGCTGAGTCCCAAGTGGCTGTGAGAAATGATCACTCTCTTCACATTGTGAACTTTATTCGTTTGCTTGAACAGCTGCTCTTGTTTCTTCATTCGTTGGTGTAATGATCTGGTTGAACTGAGTCTTACCACTAATTTAGGCTTATGGAAAAGGTTGAAATTTCTGATTGTCGGATCAGAGTACCAGAGTAAATAATACTGGACAATTTCTAAATAAACTTCACAGACATCACTCCAAGGTGGGAAAGGACAAAATTGTGCTCATATTTAACGGCTGAAACAGCCTTACCAATGTAACCAGTAGTGAACCGATTGAAGAACAATGAAACCGGAAAGTATGCACAAGGTCTTGGACCCGTGTATGTACACACTTCAAATTCGGACGATAAACCAAAAGGAACCTGAAAGGAACTGGAATACGAACACACCACTTTGCCAATCATCGATCGTCAGATCTGGATACGCCATGTGGACGTCACTTTCGTGATTAGGAAACCGGCTGTAGCACAAAACGCACGCGAATTGCCAACCACTACAGTTGAAGACATCAGGTTTACAATCGAAATGAGAAAATTAACCGAATACCATTTCTGGCCATAATGATGAGCACATTCATGGACAAAACTCTTCAAACACGTGTATGCGGCAGGAAGAAACCTACCGACTGGATTCCAAGTTACCACAGCAACCATCCTGTGGATCACAAGAACATTCGTAACTGTACTCTATTCAGGACAGCGGACGGACATGCACTGTGGTACAGCAGCACTCGTGAGAAAGGAAGAAAGTCACATCTACCCCGTATTCCAAACGAGAGTTAAATGTACATTTTATCATGAGATGCTTCAAGAAAAAGACATCCCGAAAGAAACAGGTCGTGGATTGTCAAGGAGTTTCCAGCAACCTTATTGGTAGTGTTCTACGTCGAGGACTTCGTTGCTTTAAAATCTACCCATCTGGTCATACATCTTCCAACTGAAAAAAAATTTATCCACTTGACTGTTTCGTGGCGTTACTAGGATCCACACATAGTTCACCTTTTATACGCAACTCCACTGCACTCCGTAATTAGTTTCGTTAATGACAGTCATTCATGACCTGCGGCTACGGGTTTACGAGTGCAGTAACACATATGGATGGCCAAATATTTATTTTTATTCGCCTTCAGAACCTTAACGCATAGTGCACCCCAGCAGGTCGTGCTTTTCGTTCCTCACCGGAAATCAGAGTTATTTATTCTGATTTCCAAAAGTAGCAACTTTGTGCCCAAAAAGAGTTCAGGTATCCAGAAAAATCGGATTGCACTAGCATGTAACGAAAATCATCCCACAAGTGAACATCACGTTGCCCACCACTGGCCCCAATATTTGCAGATTAAATACTCTAATTACCCAAATCCCAGTAGTATCAGAAAATGACACTGTGGCTTGTCGCTGATTTTCGTGCATTTGACATCACCTTAAGGTGGGTCGCACCGTTGCCATTTTCATATTTTCCAAGTGAAACTTTCAAAATCGTCCCTCTACAGTGATAGATAGGTCTGACCGACTGATTTTCGGCGAACTCCGAAATTCTGGGAGCCATAAAACAAAACATCGAAATAGTCCTTACGTGATCCACTGAACTGCTTCTGCGCTATGGTTAAGCGCTCAAAATGCTTTTTGAATTACGACCAATTTTAACTGACAGAATACGCAAAGATCGAGCATAATTCTAGTGCTCACCACTCCAAAACTACTGGCTTAAACCAGTCCTGCCAGCAGTCACTAAATTTGCATACAATAGGCTTTTCCAGCAAAAGACCTCTGCAGAAATTGTATCATATATTTTGGACACTTTTCTGTAGCCCTCAGGAGTCTGGTAGAAAAAAGTCCTGATGAAGCGGAAGGCCACCGTGCTGACCTAAGATTAGATTGAACATGCGGTACAACGGGAGGAAAACGTTTTTAAACGAACACACTTACTATGTCTTGGCAGATAAAGTGGGCTGGTAATGTAGAAGAAGGGCTCCGGACTAGTTTCGACAAATGTGTCCAGGCACACCATGGCGTTAAAGCTAACCATGCTGAGTTACGGTATTCGTCCCAGGATAGCTTGCTTTGGTGACAAGAAGGGGATAATGTCTTCCACGAGTATTCTCTCATCCAATGTGAGGGATGAGATCCCGTTTAGCTGCCGGTCATCAACAGTTTCCTAACAAAGGGGCATTAGCTTGTCCGATTATTGAGAAACGGTCACAGTTCTCATATCAAATAACTTGAAAGGGTTGCCGCTAGCCATGTTCCGGCAAGTCCTCTAAAATACTCTAGCAAAGGCTGTACAACACACCAGTTTTTGGTAAGAAAAGATAATGCTACTAAACAGCTGTTCATAACTCATCAGTGTAATTGCTGTCCCAAATTTCCCGCTGGAGTGTCGTTGGAGGTACACATAACAAGTGGTAAACTGTGGTAAACTGACGCAATGAAAAGCATCAATTTCTCTTCCTCGTCCTCTGCTTTCAGGAATTAAAAAAGGACGTTCACCTGCAGCCCCCTTTCTGTACTTGACTGTTATGTCAACTGTGGTACTGCAGTCTGCGTACAGTCAAGCCTGTCACAGCCTACTCATCTGTGTTTGCATAACCGCTCAAGGTAGATCCAACAACTTCATCTCCGCATGAAACCAATTTCAAGTCAAAATGGTTTGGTAAACCTATGGTTATGATGAACGTAAGCCATGTGAAAGATATTCCATTTACAAACTGCAGTCAAATTTCTTCTTCAGTAGCATGAACATTGCTCATTTGGTAGCCTCCCCACGGCTCAAAAAGGCGTTCATTGTTAGTCGAACAATCCATCGACCCTATCGTCGGGGTAAGAAGAGCATAAGATGCTCGTCAAATCATTTTTCATGAAGTTTGATACTACTACTTTTTTAAGGATAAATGTCCACATCCATCGGTTTTGATTCACTCGGGTTGTCATTTCTGCCCAGCCATCTCATTCACGTCAGAGTAGGAAAGCTGGGACTTGGGGACTGCGCCTACCTGATGAGCTCCAAGTAGGTGAGACCGGTAGTAGGGTGTCGAAGAGTTTTCATCAAAACTATGAGTTGTTTCCTAAAGGGAACGATGTGGGTCGGAGTGGTGGCACCACATGTAAGGCAATTTAATGAAAAGCTGCATGAACTAAGCATTATATGAATTTTCGTAGTTTTACATTTCTTATTCTGAAGAGGGATCCAGCATGAATCCTTGTTTATCGAAACCAGAGCATTTCCAGTCCCGACGCACTGGAGAATGAACTGACAAGAATAGCCAACCCGGATAAGTTCAATTCTCAACACCTCTCTTAGCCCACACCGAAAAAGAAGTATTCCCTAGTTCGAGTTGTCTCCGTGTTTGCCGTTCAGAGGAGACACTTCATGTGAACTGGTAGCGTGACTCTTCAGAAGTGTTCTTGAGAAAACGTTTTGTGATGCAAAACTTAATACCATTTTCCATAGATTCCGCGTATTTTGTTTGAAGCTCAGGTACAATTTACAGTCGAAAACTTCACTGCAAACATCTTATGTTATGTTCGCCGGTGTTCAGCAGACCAACTGAGTTCTAGGACGAAGTGCCTACCTGAGAGAATAAAAAAACATTTGTCGACTCATTCCACAACGGAACTGTGAAAAACAATCTAAGTACCATCGTCAACCATCTGCTTGAAACTCGTCACGTAGCAAAAAATGGCAGTGCTCTTAAAACCACATATCGTTTCCCACCAAATAGGTAAAGAAACAGTCAGGCAGCTAAGACTATCCAGAGATGAAGAGGTAGTGATTCTTCTGTTCAGGTTGACTCTGCTTTCACCAAAGATACCAAATCCAAGCATCTAGAACATCCTGATGAACAACTAAGTTAGCGCAAGTATATACAAGTACTCATAGTGGTGAAGATGAAGGACAACAAACAGTGTCGCATGACATTCCGGATTCATTTAAGAGTGTCCCATCAGGCACGTACCGCAGATTGAAACTATACAAAAATGAAGAAAAAAATACCACATTCATGAGTTGCTTCTCCATTTATCATGGTAGTGTCTACAAACGGAAAAGCTGCTTCCATTTGCATATATCACCAGCCACCACAAAGTTCAAAATCTACTACTTTTCAGTCGCTGAATAGATGCGATGTTTTCTCTCGATGAGATGACATGTGACTGGTGAAGCCGGATGTTTAGGCCGTGATTCTGTTTGATTTCGACGTTCGGTCGATTCATTTGATTGATCCAGCTGACGTCATACACTCAACGGTGACCAAGCGGGAGAAGTCACCACCTGATGTGCTCATTAGTCTAACTTTCAAAAAGGAAGATGTCTGCGAGGTCATTCAATGTCGTCTGAAAGCCGTGATGCAGAGAACTTACTACGCAATCACATCAGTCTTTGTTCACAAAGGAAGTCGTGTCCAGGTGCCACCAGCCAAGGTTCCATTCCCACAGGCCGCCGAATCCAACTTCATCTACCGATTCACACGTGGGTGCACGACGATAGAATTGGGCAGAAAGAAGCGCGACTGAGGGTCGAATGGGCATGTGTCGTTGAGCATACAAATACAGTCGGACTAATCAAGTGTATCGACACAACATCAGATCTAAGCGGAATCACAGCCTAAACTGCTGGCCTCACCAGGTACACGTCATCTCAATGTGAGCAAGCACTGCATCGATTCAGTGACTGCATTTGATGTCATATTCAGCACAGCAAACAGTGGACCCTTGAAATTTTCTGAGGCCACTGATATTCGGAAATAGAAGCCGGATCCATGCAAGTTAAAACAGCCTTTTCACCCATAGACGTATTACACTACTCATAAAGTTGCTTAAAACTTCTCCAACAGCCCACAAACGATTTCGCCGTTCTTGGGTCTAATCAGGTAGGCGCAGTCCCCGACTCTCCGTCTACCTTATGTTCTACATGAACCCAAATTGCAAGAAGCTAGCGAAATACACTCAGTGGCTTAATAGCATCGTAAACGAGAGATCCAGCTGAGTATCCCGTCAGGACCAAATTGGTATGCAAATGAGTGTTCTTCGTTACCTTTTCCTTCTGTTGGCACTGCCATGGTAAATTCCGGAGAAGCCTTTGAAATGCTGTTTTTTTCCTTTATTTACTGTTCTGATCGATGGGAATGTGCCTGATGGGAATGTCGCGCGACAGTGGTTTGTGGGCTTCCATCCTTAGGTTCGTTACGGAAAAGGCTGTTTTATCCATACTGTTTTTCCTTTGGACGCTAGTCCATCCTACACTGTATTTTTTTTCCTTTTTTAACTACCTACCATTGTGACATTGAAATACTCCGGCAATTTTTATTCTTATGTGAATACTGGACAGCGGAGATGCAAGGAAATCCTACATCCTTGGTGATCACGTTTTGAATATTCGCCCGAGTTTGCATCCAAAATACTTCTCAGTGTGCTACTACTAAGGTAATTAAAGTAGTAAAATAATTAAGGTCTGCCAATATTGCCATCACCCAGTCCTTTGAACTACTCCACCAGAGAATCTTTTCAGTACATACTGTCTGGTCATGAGTAAGTAAAACTTGTATGAAAATGCACGAATAAGTTAAAGTGTGGGGTTCATCGCGTTTCGCTCTATCCTCACGTATCTCCTACCTTTCTGTTTCTATTGCGTGATAAAGCTTTGGGGATTTGATTTCAAATAAGTGTAAATAAGCGGAAAATGTTTACGCTCCCGATTCATCGCTAATCTGCTGTGACGCTTCCACTGCTGGATACATTAGCCGTAGTGTAGAACCTAACCAAGTGAACGCAAGGATTTCCGCTGAGCCTCCACCGTTGACACCATCTTCATTCGAAGACCTGTTTAACACAACATACGCTTAATTTGGTATTGAAGTACGAAGTCGACTAGTTGGTGAGTCTTAGAAAGGCCGAAATCAGCACTGACTACCCAAGAGTTTTCACCAGCCTTGCAAAAAGTGTCGCAATAAAATGATGAACCTTAAAAACGGGAGGTAAAGCTGAGTCCTCCGTTAAAACCAAGCTAGTGTGCAACTGAGTGCATTTTGCCGGTACACAACTAACTTTTGTAGACTTGCATCAGTGCCATATCCTCGGATTCATGGAGATGCCACTTTATAGGAAGCTGTCATTTCAGAGAATCGACAGGAGGGAGAGGCACATTTTGCGTTCTGCAAGCAAACACGTGTCCACTTTCCCAACTAATGTTACACCATTATATTCGCGCGACCGGACATGGAAAATGAGATGTGCTCAGTAGGTCATTCCTTATCGTCTCATCCAGCGGACTCAGGATGGAAACTTACCACATACTTACCGCAAACCATGGAAAATTTAAGCGTGATAATCTCTGTTGTGCCTATGACGTCAGCTTTGATCTATTTTTCTGCTCCCGGGCCCCAAGCGGTTGTCAGTGTTACATTGATTGTATGCTGTAGTTGGACAGTCCCATACAAACAGAAATGTGGATGGGAGAAGATTCTTTAAAAAATGGTGAAGATGAATAACCTGAATATCGTGCTGACATAAAAAATTTGGAATTAGCACACCATGCATCCAGACGAAATTCAGCTTGTTCATGGAGTTGAGGCTTTCAGGCTAGAAAAAACGCAGGCTCTTTGTCCTTCGGATCGGAAGTGAAACGCGTTCGTTGATACGCCCCATAAAACCTATTATTCATGGTAAGCTTACATTGACTGCTGTTGCCTTGTGATCAAGAATTCGGACACGTTTTCTTTAGTTCAAATTTAGATTTAGATTGTACTTCCCAGGTATGGAGGCCACTGCGGTATCCCCACTGCCACACAGGCATAGATTGCGAGGATAAAGGTAAACCCACACCATCGGCATCGAAAACAAGCCTCGCCGAGACTATCATTTGTGGCCTATATTTTTCTTTTTCGCCCTGTCTTGTCTGTATGTATTTCATGGATTTATGTCCGAAAGAACTGCCATAACGAGAACTGGCAACCAATTTGGCCGCACTGTCGTGGAGTTTGAATTCGGGTAGCCAAAAGGGTAATCCACAGTCCTACACACTCAGGCATAAGACACGGCGGGCAAGCGCAACTCCGCTACTGCTGATGACTCCAGTCTTCCACCCACATTACTTCTTCCATGGCAACTAAGCACTAATACACTGCTACCCATGATGATGAGAGAAAAATGATGCACCAGCTTAGCTCACATTACGACAAGACTAAGGATGAACGACTGTCTTCCCTTTCAGTGAGACCTTATGAATCGTTTTAGGTTCTCGTACCATGCAAATTTCTGCTTCCTCTAGCTTACTGAACCTCTTTACACCCATCGAAGATTTCAGTAATACTCGTTACTTTTTTAGGTTCCATATCCATGCTTTCAGTTCATCCTGGAGTGGTACGGCCTCATTTCCAGTTTATTGAAATCCTACGTTCATCTTACTAAGGTACCCCTAAACATCTACTGAGAGAAAAGCCTTCGAGGCAAGTCAAGAGACCAATACTATACTGTACCCTGACGTGAAAATCGACGTCCACGTGCAATGCACAGATATGTTTCACGTCACACATTCACAATTGATTCGGTAACACGCAAAGCGGAAGTACGTGATCCGAATTCTTAACCATTGTGTCGCTAAAATATGCCGTGGAGATTTGATTTACTTCGAAATTTCGATGACAGACTTAATTGCTCACGCAACTGAGATAGAAAACAATTCAAAACGACACGTGATATATAACGATGTTTTGATAAAGAGTGAGTTATTTCGACAGATAACCTCATTCGCCTAGCCATTTGCCTTTCACGGGAGACTCAGCTGAATCTCTCGTTTATGATGTTCTTCAACTGAATGTGCCGCACAAAGGCTGCTTCGAAGAGCCTTCAGCGAATTTATGAATAGCTTCCTTTAGTTAGTTATTTCATTTTTGTCTAAAACTCCAATTTTCAGTCAAGATTACCGGATTCTCTTTCCGTACAAAAGAATTTTATATTTTGCTGACAATGATTCTATCTGATCTAAATGAAAAAACAGGGAAAACTGTAAGCTGGGTAGCGTTGTTCCATACTCAAACAGGGGGGAAATAAGCAGACAGAAAATAGCGAAAAAACGCACGGAATGTAGCGTAGGAAAACAGACGTAAGAATGAAGCACACGCCACCTTACCATCGCAACCATGAACAAGACGTACCGAGAGGCGAACATCGTTACTGTTTTGAGCTCGGACACTACCAATAGACCCCTGACTAATGAGATTGATTAAACGAAACGGAATCACACACACGTGAGTCAACCACAGGTTTTTACAAATCATGATTCACAGCAAATCCTGTTTTCTTGTCGTACAAAACATAACAGCTTCAGAAATGCTCACATACACACACATAGGCGCTGATTTGTGGACAGCGGTGATACCAGGGAAGCGCAGTATTATACTGGAGCCACACTGGGAAGTCAGCTCTAAGTAGTCACACTGCTAATCAGCTGTCGGTGGTCGAACGGTTTAGCCTTCAACTATTAGCTGGGAGGTCGCAAGGTCGAATCTCACTGAGGACCCGTGAAATGAGCACTGATGATGATTTCCAGTCAGGATGAAACTGTTGTAGTGTTATTGGAAGAGTTTGATAACAATCGGTAGATTTATTGCTGGGCAACGTTTCGTTTTTGACACAAAAGCTTCGTTACGAGGTTCGTCGAGATTTAAAGCGGAAGGACAACCAATCAGCTAAATCAAGCTAAATCTCTGTTAGGTGTCGGCCGAGGGATTTTGTGTTAGGGTTGGTAACCAAGTGTTAGGCCTATGGGGAAACCTACATGGATTTGGGTGCAGCTTAGGGTCTAGTTCCTCCGGTTCGTTTCACTTGATGATACCTCTTGAGCGTCGTTTGAACTTTCCGTCCATCTGTGTGGATGAGCTAGTGCTACGGTGGTTGTGTAAGGAAGAGGGATTCTGTGAACTTTGGTCGGGTTGGGATTTCCACCCCCTGTTTTTGCTAATGATTCCAAGTGAATTGATAACCACACAGTCAAATTGTGTCAACTCGGCTTATCTAAGACCGCTTTCCATACACTCGCCAGTTCCATACCCTCGATTCTATTCACGCTGTGATGCTTGGTAATTTCCACCGCCTCGGCTATCAGCCGCTGTGGTGTGAATCGCAATCCTCGTCCTAAAACTTCCACATTCTCCAGATCTATTCTATGTCCCGTGTCTAAGGCATGTACCGCAATCACTGTCTTTGACCAGCGTTTGGTATTCTTCCGCATTCCTTGGTGGTTTGTTTATTCCTCTTTTATGCTCACCAATTCTAGTGTGCAATTCCCTGGCGGTTTGTCCTATGTAAACCTTAGTGCAATCGTTGCAATTAATTTTATACATACAGTCCCTAGTCCTTTCAACCGGGAGGGGATCTTTCAATTGCACCAAAACTGAGCGTAGCGTTTTCTCCCTTCTGGAAAGCTGCTCGAATGTTGGCTAGGTTCAGCAGCCTTCGAATAACCTCCGATGTTCCTGCTTTATATGGAATGACTGCTGTGCTAATCCATTCCTTACTGGGCCTAGATACCGGAGCTAATATCCTTCTTAACTGACGCTTAATCAAACTCATTAAACACCGGTCAGACAGTACTGGCGTACACGGACTTTGGGTGTGCTGATGAGTAGTTTAAGACGGTTCCTGTGTCTGTTGGTTTCTGGTAGACAGTAGTTTTCAATTTTCCACCACTCTTGTGTTATACAGTTCAGGAAGGGTAATGTGCCCGAGGTGGACTCTATCTCCATGCTAACCTTGATGTGTGGATTTAAACTATTGAGACAGTCATGGAAGCTGTCCAAGTTATCTCGTTTGATCACAACTGTTGAACAGTACTTTTCGGCATAGACTGACTTCACTTACAGGACAAAATCTCGGTTGAACAATCCCATGTCCTCACATTATCAACAAGTAACCGTGTTAATTTCACACTGGCCTATCAGCTCTGTTCAACGCAAACATCTCACTTCAGAATGAGAAACCGTACACATTGTCCCAAGCACCCGTCGCGCATATTCACATCCGGGTCGGTAACCTCAACTTGTTTCATGTCTGGCCGTGCGGAAACCGGCTGTCACTCGAACCATGCACAAGCGTCAAGCTCCCCGCGACTCAGCTAGCAGATGCCAACCAGAGTATCTGACTTTTGGGGCAACAGATAAACTAATGTATCTCAATCTGGACTTCGCTCTGCAAGTGAAGTCAACCTGTGCTACTGTACACTTTATTGCGGTTCCATCCATGTTGAAAATCATCAGGGTGATTCGAATCAGCGACCCTCCAGTCAGTAAGAGAACACTTTACCATTCGGCCACGACTTGCTGATAAGCAGTGTGATTAACCAGAATTTAGACAATAGAGCGCCACTCCTTCTACAATCACGCGATTCACATCACGTGTTGACTGGTTCCTCCAGTGACGAATTATCAGATGGAAGGTTCATACTGCTCAAAGGATTTTCTTCCACAACTGGACGCCAAATGCGGTCCTAGTCTTACATATCAGAAGAATGTGGTCCATGTCCAAGTCTCCGAGGCCTTGAACCGAGCCAGCCCCTCTGACAAACCGAATCGAAAAAAAAGAGGATAAAATTTGCTTGATCAATTGGTGCTATTTCCAAAAACCGGACAGTGGAAGCGAACCAACTGAGGTAGAGGAACGCCCCCGCAATAAAATGACGGGGGAGCAAAATCTGAGAGTAACGCAGAGAGAGGGAAATGGTGAGAATCGAGAAAAGGACGATAGCGAACGAGACTGATTTGTGTGCCCCACGGGATGATACTGTGAAAAAAAAAAGGAAAACAAGGGGAGGGGAAAACGGAGCAGCAACCACAAGAGAACAATAAAGAGGAGGTCCTACAACAATGGACGGAAATTGCACAGAGCTGGGTTGTTGTCCTGGTAGTGGTGGGGATGTTGGGATAACCTGATGTGAATAGTACAGAAACGACGACGGGAAGAGCATTGCTTGCGAATCACACGCATAAAACTCAGATCTAAAGGAATGGCGCTAGTGAAATCATACAGAAGGCAGTTAACCGATCACAGGAGGCGAATGTGCCCACACTCAAAAATCTTAGGATCTGATAGGAAAAACGACGCAAACGTGGGTTCGTGTGTGTGGAAACGGAATGTTGCATGTGCGTGAACATTCGCGCGGGTGAATGACACAAGGGAGGCTCCACGGCTGGGCTGCCAATTGAAGACCTATTCGGAAGCCACTAGAGGCGCGCACCTAAAAGGAAGACATATGTGCGCATCGGATCGACGGAATGCCGAGATTTAGTAGCTGCAAAAAATGAGGAAAAAAGAACGGGTTGTGTCAGAAAGGATAACGAACATTTGCACAATTATTAAGAACTGAACATCACTGATGATTCACGACAAACCTAAAACATATCGTTCCGCTCTGGCCGGCAATCTTTGGGACATAGCTTCGCTGTAAACTGAAGGCGGAACAAGGATTCAACTGCTGCCAGGTTGCCTAAGGGCAACGGAAAAGTCAGGAAATTTGAGGCACTAAATTTTCCGGTCAGTACCGTGTATCCTAACCATTAAAATACTTCAACGGAAACCACCAGTAGTTCCAAACACACCGGATTTGCGAGGCAGAAGTCTCCAGCTAGGAGACTCGAGCAATCGGGTCAGGACTGTTGTCTTGTGGGGTTGAAACCGACAGAGGTAAATACTATCCTTTCAATTTCACGACGAAAAAGGTTCCTCTGCTAATGAAACTCCTCGTCCGCTTTCAGACCGAGTCGCGCCGTTTGTCTCCGTGACACTGGCAACCGTTACAAAAAGGTGAAGATAGAGGAATTCCGTCATATTATTATTGTTGTTAACAATACTGATATGGTCAACCGAAAGAATCTGAATGGAAAAAGTTCTGCATGATGCCGAATATGACACACGGCCCAACTTCATTCTTCTAGAAGCCTTCTTTAATCGATGGGACGAAAGAGGCAACCATGAATAAAAAACGAGTGAACTAAACTAGATTACGCAAATAAGATCGGTGAAAACAAATGACGGAAATGCTGACCTGAGCATCCACCTTATCGTAAGCGCAAGCTAAACAAACGAGACCATCGCATCAGCACGTGTGTAGTTATGCACACCAAACGATGTGTAATGTGCACGAGGTGAATCCGCTAAACGAGAGAATGCGTCGACCCACAATAACAGTGCGCGTGATGACCTTTCTACGTGCAACAAGTTTGATCATACACTAAAACTGCTGAACCGAGTGACTGTAAAACTCAAAATGACCAGAATTCACAGACCACGTGATAGGGTATAAAACCGGGTCATCGATCAAATAGCAAACATAACCTGTTCACTAATAAGTAACATGTATCATACGTAGTCGCTCATAGTCCCATCAGTTATGCTCTTGTTCGCCTCGCAGATTGATTGGATTCTTATTTACCCACCTTACTGACAGCGTTTGTAATCAAGCATCGGTTTCATAACAGTCATTGAATCTATTCTCATAATATCGAAGCTCTTGCCTTCGTGGGGGCACCGACTCCCGTTGTATACGTCGATACGCCGATCCACAAATGCGTACCAATTAGGAGAAGGACGGATGAAATATAGGCAGCCATTTTAACTGGTGACAGTTCGGCGTATTGACTCACAATCCAGTAAACGGACCAGATTGGTGAGGATGACAATGGATAACTCACATGATTTCAGCTGTTAACTAAAGGAGTGAACTTGAGCACGTGAGGTAACCAGGTAGGTAGAGACTACCAATTTTAACTATCTCAGAGTGACATGGGATCAGATAATGAATGAATTCGTGAAGGCGCTAAAACAGTGATTAATTACCACCCTTTACTATCTACGTTCCTATATTACTAGCAAAACCAGAAATCAGATGGGCTTCGAAACCGTCAAATTTAGGGGATCTCGACATGTATCCAAGGGTTGACAGATGTGGTTGGTCATTCTGAATGCACAAATTCCCAATACTAAACAAGGCCACATGTCAGAAGGCATCTGTTCGCTTTACTCAAGCGTTTACTGAACGTGACCACCACATGCATTCAACAATGCATGAGCTCGAAATAGCTCAATGGCTATGGCGGGAAGTTACCGACCGGAAGGCGCATGATTCTAGCTGGACTTAGGTAACCTGTAGTATCTCAGCCGTCTAACATGACAGCTAGGTAGTGGAATGGAGCCACAGCTAAACCGTAACACAGCATAGGCCAGTTTGGGCCTGTCAGCGATTGGAAGCTTCTTAGGCCACGCTCTCAGATCGTCTGGAACGCTTTGATGATACTAACGACCACCGGAATACGCCTCCAGATGACGTGAATAGGGAATTCACCGGCGAATGTAGTGATAATCACCATCAATATGAAACGCTACTTGTTGCAGCACCGTAAACAGTTTTATACGGCTTCATTGAAGCTGGATAGGGTTTACTCAAGTGTGCTTTTGCGAGCCCATGTGCGCCCTGAAAGGTAGCAGGATCTTATAGACGTCGATAGTAAGGATTCGCTAACTATGAGAAAACATGTGATGAGCTCCGGAGTTCAGGCCCCCTTCACCGAGTGAGTCCATAATATGTGCACACAGTATGGGAACAGTAGGCGCAAGGAGTCTGAGGATGAGATCTGAAGGTGCAAAAGCGGCTGAAATAACCGTGCGCCTCTTCTGAGGCTGCAATTGCGACATACTGATAGACATGAATTATACTATAATGAAGCTTCGAAGAGTTCATTCATTGTCCGGAAAGATACTGATACACCAGTGGAGCTTTTGGTACGAAAAACCGATGCGACCAGAGAAGTCGTTTATTATGGGTCAAGGATGACAAGTAAACTGAATTGCCTCATCCTACCAGTAACGGACTAGTGACTAATTCACCGAACTCTTGTTTCAACCTGTTGTTGTGTGATGCATTGGTACAGCTACCAGTGATCTGGTTATGATGGGCTTAATGTTGACGTAAGCTGCAAAATGGATCGTTGAAAACAGCAAGTATTCTTGCAAAGGTATCTTTCAATGCCTCAAAGTACCTTGGGTTGGATGTCTTAGGGAGAGGGGAACTTTGGATACGGCACTCCATTGAAAACCCGCAAGAAACCTGTACTATATAGTCTCTGCTGAGGAAGTCCAGTTCAGTACCTTTTGGTTGTGATGTTTTCACTCGAGCGAAAGGTGGTGTCGGACGGTCAAAATTGTTTAATGGTCCAGTGGTCTTCAATCTGAGAGAGCTTGTTAGACCCCGGTTCCGAAACAATCACAGTGCGAATTCGAATCAGCTCCGACGAAGGACATCACGTCTAGAATCCAACAACCATGATGGCTTTATCTTGTAAAATCCTTGCAGCTTCACCGGCCGCACTTTAATGACTGGAGCTGGGGGCACCAATTAAATCACACTCCCCCATGAAACTCTCACTGAAACTCTACATCATCCGTGACATCCACGCAGCCGTTTCAAAACAACAGCTGCAGGAAAAAAGCGGAGATCCAGGTTGCAGCATATCCCTAGGTAGTGGAAAACACATCTACCCGACATTTTCAATGAATAGATGTCTTTAAACAAAAGTACTTGTGCCTAATCGGCAGTTATTTGGTGGTGAGATTTGGTGGTCACTGCACAATATTTCTAACGAAAATTTCAGAAACTGAAATATAGCTCAAGGTTGCTAGTTCGTTTTGTAACTGGAAATTTTGATCGTTCTATCGTTCAAATTACAAAACAGATCGGTGACTTTCACGGAAAAGACAATCGATTGTGCTGAGGTCTTCGGTCTGTTAGAACAGTATCATTAGTACAACCGATCAGACACACAACCTACCGGTAATTGCTTGGTTTGAAAGGGCCAGTTTTGTTGACGCCCAAATATTTGGCCTGATCATCGGTGAGTTCAGTCAGCCGGGCATTGAACAAGGAAAGGTGGAGTGTAGCCACATATTCGTCTGAAAAGGTGAAGTAAACGAACTGGTTGTCAAGCGATCAATCACCATAACCACAGTCGTGCGGAAAACAGTGTGGTGAAAGCTATTAGAGGTGGAAGTTTGACCGCTGTAGGCTTTATCAAAACGTGCCAGAATTATCGGGATGCACGAACTCGGCCCGCATCGTGTCACAAGATACAGAGACAAAGTGACAACCACGACATCCTCCGTACCAACGTTGTCTGTGTGAGCTCATCGATCAGGCCACTATTGTGATGCTTCCTCAATCGTTCTTCCTAATACACTGAGTGACTGGGAATAAAACATCAGTATGAAAATTTTTCTGCAAACATTGTAAACTACGTAGTGCATGAATGAGAGGATTTGAGATGAATAAATGAGTTAAAAACCTACCCATCTTTTTCGGTAAAAGATAAACATCATTCTTGTAACGGCCAGGTGGGGCATTGTACAATTCGATGAGCGCCAATGCCTGGAGGAAAGACACGGAAGATGTGTAAAATCCGTCAGGCACTGTAAAATTATTTGGGAGTGGTCGTGCATTGTGTTAAAATCTAATCCAGATCAATTTCGTCTAAGCAGTCACTCCTTCGTCGTCACATGGTGATTTTGCCCGGCCCATGTTAGAGGGAAAACGCTAAAATGGAGTTTCGATCCTTTTAGAGCAGACCAGTAGCACACGGCCCCGGATTCGAACCCCAGAGTGTGATGCTAAGTAGGATAGAAGTTTCTAAGGGTCAGCACAGTGTCAGTGTTCGAGCCCTATGGCGGATCGCACATGCCAACCAAGCGCGGACATGGCGTTTCAGACCAGTCCAGCGCGCAAACATCCCGGTAGAGTTTAAGATATGCACTATGAGATCTAGTGTAGGCGAAACTCGAGTAAAGTGCTTCCTGGGCAATAAGATGGAGATGTAAGGATTCCCTCGATGATAGAATCATCCATTCTGTACTGCTGCTCCTGCAAGAACCACTCATCGTCATCATCACCATCAAAGACAGCAACATCAGTGTTGACAATGATGCCTCATTGCCGTAGCAAGAACCACCATGCCAAGGCTTGGCACATCAGTGAATAAGTCAGCAAGGACTCGAGCATGGATCTCACAATCTCAGACTTCAACTACGGGTCCATCAAGTCTCGCGACCTTGTTCATTTTTTTCTCTCCACAGTGATAGGGACTGTCGATTTTGCCTCTTTTGAAGGACAAATAACAATTGGACACCGCCTGAAAATATGATTTACCATAGTTTGAAATCGGAGTGGAGTTCACGGTTGAGCCCGGATAGCCGGGATCCGTATAATCACGGAACCGCTTAATGTTTTTGCAAATCAGCTGTACTGAAGTAAGAATCGTGACAAAGATGCTAACGCTAAACTGTCTGCCAGATTTGTTTACGGGTCACGTAAACACTGCTGCTGTATTCAGAGTGGGGCTTGAAAAATAAATAAAGTAGATAGTGGATCCACTGTCTTCAAGATTTTCCGATGATTTGTGAACTCAACAGCTGAGTATCACTCGACGGTCACTGTCTCGCGCACATCAGTGACAAATCAAAACCAACAAGGACCCACCTGAGTGCTTGCGCTCACCGAAATGACGATCGATGGAACCGTGGAACAACTTAGATTCGCCAAGCGGCCCTGAACGAATAGAAAACACAAGGGTTAGTTAAAAAAGCCATTCGCGCAGTGCTTGAATATGTATCGAGCAAAGGACGTAAATCATGTTCTGAAAAATACTAGTCCTCATAACATCAGAATTCTTGAATGAGTCCATGAAACTATGAATAATAACAAATCGAGAAGGAATCTCGACAAGTGCGTTGGAAGCACACCGTTTAAACTGTATTATGGACAAAGTCTGATCGTGTCCAAAACTGGTATAAATATGCCTGGAGTTGGGGCTTTAAACGGTGCGGCTACAAAGACGTACATACCTCGGCTATCAAAACTATCCGCTTCCCATCCATCCAGATCACGTGATCGACTTGGGATCGAACACGTTCCCAGGTCAGATCAGGGGTTTGAAGAGATCGCTGTGGGGAAAAACAGGTTGGAAAAATGTCACAATTAATGCACACAGCGCAAGGCAACAGAAATTCAATGTGATCGAAGTTATTCCTGACAGGACATAATTTTCGCAGACACCGTGGATGAACGCGGACATACGTATACAAGATTTCACCAGTAATTCGACGGTAAGATAGAACTTAAAACAATTTGAGATGGAGATACATTCCTTACAGAATCGACTTCGGTCAAGTGGCAACGTTGCTTTCACACACTATTCGCTACAAACGTATACTGAGTCGAGTGCTAGTTCGTATCAGCCGCAAAACTAATGAAACCTTGCTGCCCTTCGGATTAGAGGAGGTTATCTGTGAGTTGAGTAAGTGTATGCACGTTCATGGGTTGATTCAAACCGATAACTGGTAGAGTAGCTCACTTGACTTATTCTGTAAATTCCCACGTCATATTACACAACACGCGTATTAAAATAGGCCATCGAAGCAGATCGAATTGGCCCTAACATATGATTCAATCCATCGACTGTGCGCACTACTGTCATGTCAACTAACCGCAGTTGCAAGACATCGTGTCGATGCCATGAAAATTAAAATGTATGCACTTACATTGTGTACCAAATAAGCCGTTTACACTGATTCTTCGAGCAGCCGTATAAGCTGAGCTCGTGGCTGAACTGGGCCGCCCATTTGAGGTCAGTTAATAGCCTGAGCCTTAATCACTGGGCTAGCTGGAACTCTGAATAGTTCATCATTACTACGATGGAATTAAAAATCGAATTTGAAAGAAAATCGTCCCACATAGAATTTTTAGGGTTTCTCATCAAGTGCTCTAAATTGCTGGTCTTGTTTCTCAAGGTAAACATCTGAGAATGAGATATAACATTACAAGCACATCCAAGATCCACGACTAAGGACCGGGGAAACAAAAACTTGAGAGTTGACATAGGATAGTTCGAATATTCAAAAACAGGTCGGTTTGCTCGACATGTGTCCATGAGGGTGAACAACTAGGCCTCGTTTGGGAAACGCGACACAGCTACTCACAACATCGATTTCCGTGTTCGAATGTCCCATGTTACAAACCACGCAGCCGTTCTTCATACTGTCCATGTGGGCACGTGTTACGACTGACTTGTTTCCCGTGCAGGTTATTACTACGTCAACAGATCGGATGACCTCTTCGATTTTCACCACACGATATCCGTCCATACTGGAGGGGAAGGAAACAGAAATGGTCGCACAATCGTTATTAGTAGCTGCGCGCATTACTTCACTTAATCTAGACAAACAACACAATGGGGTGCACTGCCCAAGTCCGCTTACCTAGCTTGAAGAGCGCAAATTGGATCAATCTCTGTGATACATACGAAAGCTCCAATCCCTTTCAACGCATGGCATACGCCTTTGCCCACCTCTCCGTATCCACAAACTAGGACAGTCTTCCCACTGATCATCATGTCCGTCGTTCGCTTCAATCTTTGGGTAACAAAAGATGGGATTGGAACAAGCATTCAGCGGGAGAAAAACGAGGCACAGTGATGGTCAAATGTGAAACGGAATGAACAGCTGTTCGACCCGCAAAGTATGGAAAATGAGGAGATGTCCAGTTTTGGGACGACACAGTATAGGACGTTTGGATTTTTCATCTAGTCCGAGTAGTTGGGGATTGACGAACTGAAAACGACCTCCCGACTGTACAGCCACCCAATCGCCTCATCAACCTAAGTATGAATTGGCCTGTGACTTCATAAGGACATCGAAGGCGTGTAAAATCTGGAGCACTATTGTAAGCTGAATTACACAGCTGAACGGGACCGACTGGCTCACCTATCCAAGGTTGAATCCTTAGCACTGAAATATTCTACTCATTGTATCAAAGCTATCGCCCTCAATGCGCAGCTACCCAGTATCCCCAACTCACTGCTTATGCCATCGCCTCCAATGCTTAGATCCATCTACCGCACTCCTCTATTTTCCTGTGACCGAAACTGTAGCAGCTGGAACCAACATACCCTTGATACATGTTTTATAGCTGGAAAAATGAAATGAAATGAACTTATGATGACTGTGACTTGAAAACGATTGGGTCGATGAGGATCAACTATGAGCGTGCAGCGTGTGCTCTACTAGTCTAGAAAACACATTCTCCAGTCCCATACACTAGCAGATGCCCACAAATTTGGGTCGCCATCGACGTAGGATGGTTTTGCAGAAAATTTTCATTGTAGTGTTTAAGTGAGAAACCATGGATCATTCGGAGAATAAAACAATGATTAGTGCCTCATTCACATCATGCACTGGTACCGAACCGCGTTTATGTTATGAGTAGACTAAGGGCTGGTTGCCTGCGGCAACCGGCATCGTGTGCCTCGAAACACAAAGCGATGACGCGTTACGATCATACCGGTAAGGCGCCTATCGGAATGAAACAGACGTTGTTTGGACCACATGAGCGCGTTACGTGGCAGCCAACGCCATAGAAATATCGATCAGTATGAGAGAAAATTTTCTGCTGCAGTGACATCCATATGGAGACAGTAGGCATAAATCATAAGTATCGAGGAAACGAAGCATATGTACAAATACCGATGATGTTTTTTTGCGTTGATGGACTCACATGGACTCACTCACATTTTTCAACCAAGGGTGGAACCTCATGGAATGGTTAGCGAGCAGCCTGGTATATGACACACGAATGGCGTCAAACAACCTATGGATACCAATGTTTGCTCAAAAAGACACCCTACCAAGTTGCTGTGTGATTCACTCATTATCAAGTAGTACGTTCCGCTATCTGTGAGACTATTTTGTTGGACAGGATTGTAACCACGTTCAGTTCTTGATGAAACCGTTGTTCTGAAGGAACTTCAGATCTCGATAAAAAAGACCACGTACCCAATTTCCCCTGCCAAATTGAGTGATTGCTATGGCTGGTGACTTTCTCTATCCCACTTTGGTTTTCTTGACGCCAAGACGAGACTGGACCTCACCGTGGTGTGGCGGCGACCCATTGAGCTACACTGGGGGGGGGAGTGTCCGCGCCACTCTCACAGAGTCTCTCATACCAGGTTGGTCAATGGGTAGAGGTCTGACGAACACAGTCTCTTCGCCCTCCAGGTTGGGGGTTGGAACATGTGTGGCGACGTGTTCCGTAAAAATGGTAATGATCGCAAGGTAGTGGATTTCCCGTACTCAGCAGCATGTCCCCTCGTACTCGATGAGGTGAAGCTAATAATTCGGTCCAAACACACCTGAGCTATTGCTTTATGTGTATCACCCAGTGCATTCGAAATACGAAACGACATTCGACAATTTTACGGATGCAGAAATCAAACTGACTGATTACTCTGAGTATGTCGAAACGCCTGCATATTTGGTTGATGTTTGTATGATCTTCAAACAATTCGATAGTTCTGTACGGGGAGAAGTGAGCTCCGATTAGAGATCGAGAGAAAATTTCAACTAAAAAGACGTGCATGGAACAGAAATTTAGACCTTGTGACTTGAGCTCAAAAACTATATACGAACAAGTAGTAATCCAACGATGCGTTGGAGACAAACAACGTCAGGCATACAGGCCGACGCTCAGACACCAGTGGCTAGGAAACTATAACTAAAATTTCAACAAAAAAAACACTGCAAGAATCTGTCGGACATCCTAAAACTTAGGACAATGGAATATGGCAGATGACGTCTGAATTCATTGCTATGTAGAGCGGACCGATAGGTTAGAAATTGGATTCAGATGGATTGATAGCGAACAAGGCTTCCAAGAGGCGTACTGCGCTATCAGAAACATTTTGTACAGATGATCAAGACAACCATACGGTCAACAAAATATAACGATTGTTACAACTGGTAACTGGGAAACCTCTTTTCACCATCTGTTGCGTGATGTTTGTTTGGATGGTATGAATCAGCTTCATGGCTATGCGTGACCTTTCAGCAATTACCACCCGGTCCTAACACCACAGAAATGAATATCGACCGTTAGGCAGCTGAAATCGAGGCATGACACACAGATCACTATTCTCCGTGCATGAGTAGAGTCAAAGGCAACGACTCAGGACTAAGAAGACTGAGAAGAACGAAGCTTTCTAAAAACTCCTCACTGATCTAACCGAACATATATAGGGGAAGAGGAACAAAATTAGAGAGGAAATTCTAGTAAAGTAAGCTTATTACTATGTGCTGTCTCAAGT
This sequence comes from Opisthorchis felineus, assembly GCA_004794785.1. Taxonomy (NCBI): domain Eukaryota; kingdom Metazoa; phylum Platyhelminthes; class Trematoda; order Opisthorchiida; family Opisthorchiidae; genus Opisthorchis; species Opisthorchis felineus. The sequence continues at coordinate 122,934 of SJOL01008189.1, read as the reverse complement.
TAGCGCTTCAACTCAATATAGATCCTCTTAAGTGGATGTGTTAATGTTAGATACAGTTCTCAGGTGAAGTCACCAGTCATTTCCAGCTGCAGTTCTGAGACAACAACCGGAGATTCACGAAATACAATCGTTTGCACATTAAGTTGTTTTTTTATGGGAGAGTCAAATGAATCCCAGCTAAATCTCTTGTTTGTGATGTTCTTCAACTGAACGTGCTGCATTAAGGCCGCCTCACGCTTCAGTTGATACGATATTCGAGATATCGAAGTATATTTCCTTGAGTGAAACTGCGCACAAGGTTGCTGCTGCAACCTTTGTGACTAGTTTCATTCAAGAAAATAACTGAGTCTAACAACTGTACAACAATAGTCCGTATTGTAGTCTGATCCACACATTATTCGGTAACAGTGACAACTTCTCGGGGCTACCAGTGGTATAACTTGGCAAGCGTAGGTGCGGTATTTGAGATGCGTGCAAAAGGCTTGTGTTTTTTCTAGTTGGAAGAGTCTTCATACATTTCCAGGGTTGTGTAGGCCTACACGACGAGGCACAAATTAAGTATGACACAACGCTACTCAACTACCCATTATTGATATCACCCCAATCAATGACGAAACCTTTGCAGCAAAATTGCCAACCCGACCATCAAATCTTACAGGGCTGCAGAACACAATTATCAGTGAGAGCCTATATTGGATGCCGGACTGGCAAAGAGGTTGCGGTAGGTGACTATCAAAGATTTCCTTCATGCTATGGTCCAAAAGCTTCTCAAAATGAAGATACAGTGTGTACAACTTGCGTGCCTGCGAAAAGCGCAGAGAAACAACAACGGGCCACAATCCACCGGACGTTCCAGAACGAGCGGAGATCGGCAACTGATTCACGCCACTTATAGCTCATGACGAATTTATTTGCTTTTGAGGTCACCCTGTGTGAAAGGGTCATGGACGCGGGGAGTTGGCTTCGATTTTGGGAAGGTTGGACCGCAAAGAAACAGTCTATGTTCATCACATAGCTGCAGTAAACTTTGGCCGTCATTGATTACGTCTCGACTCCGATCACCGAATTAAGCCTGTTAGGTCTATCACCTAATTATGCACTCCTATTACTGGAAACTACAACAATAATTGAGCATTGGTGACACTGCAATCATGCGCCGTAACAGTTGTAAAAGTTGTCTTTGACAATACGAGAGCAGGCACAATGTACAGGTAGCGATAACCAGCCCCATCACCGGATGCTTTCACAGACTCGTTGAACGAACCACATAGAAATGTCTACTGAAAGACACTCAGAAAAGAAAAGGTCCGCCCGACCGCTTAAAGCAATACCAACCCCGATAGAAACAGACATGAAGGCCTATAGTTCATCAGACGTGCACCACCGGTAGCGAGAAGAAACTGATAAGAAGGTTAGTTCCACAGTCGTACTTGGAACTTGAGACTTTTTTGGTGGATGGTATACATCAATGGGAAGCGAGTCCAGAGAACAAACGGGTTTGGGCTCGCTGTATAGCTTCCTTCAGAGCATGAGCACAGACGCACTGGGTACCGATGAGTGAGGACTGCCTCTGAAGCGTCCACCGTTAGGGTAGTTAAGGGAAGCATTATTACTACTGACGATGAGGAGCGAACAGAACAGCTTATCTGTTCTTTCGTCACATGAGGAATGAAAGACCCGGTACAACGAATCATTGTTTACCCTATTTAATGACGTAACAGAAAGCAATCATCATGATGTCACGAGTGGGAGGATTGGTAAACAAAGTGTTGATTTTTCTGGGAAACCACAAATCCATCTGAAGTCAGTAGATCCAGATGACTGGAGAGTTGGGGTTATATATGGGGTAGTTTCTGGTTGTTGTTATCGGAAAAGAGTAGTTTCTTCTACGGTCAAACTGTAACGTTCATGCAGCCAAATTAAATTGCGGTAACCAACAGCCTAGCATCGACCAATTAGACAGCTGGCCAAAGGGTTAACAAACAATGTCCATCATGCACATGATAGGCTATCAACAAGGTGAACGTTGTACAGAATTCCGCAGCAGAGCCCCGAACGCTAACAGACTAACAAGTACGGACGAAGAAAACTAACAGCCGATTGGTTGTGGAACACAAGGAGCGAGACGAAGTTGCACTAAGCTGGCACCTCAGTGGTACGGTGAAGTTGGTGACATACATGGGAAAGTATGTCTGAGTCTGAGTTCAGGCCGCGTGGCCCAAGTTTGGTTAGCAACGATAAGGGATAGAAGGGGATAAACAGGACAGGAAAAATGACTGAACACAAGCGATTTGGAGGGAAGTTTCTATTTGCACCCGGCACGATTTGCACTGGACTATGTTTAACGCCGGTATGCGCTGCCATGGGGGGCCCAACCAAACCCAGTCGCATGTACTTCATCGGGATAAGTTTCGGCTGCCAGTCAGGTGTGCACGTTTGTCACATTCGCTCATGAACAATCAGGAGCGCAGTCAAGCCGGCAACTTACTATCAATACCTTCCCAATTGAGATTTGAAGGAGTAGCTAATCTATGCGATAAACCGAAGTTGAGAAGCGAAGACGACCGAGCCGGCTCACTGATTCACCCGTTCCCCATCCCCAACTCCATTTGGACGTGAATTACTCGCCGACCGATTCAATTTTTTTTGACGCGGCAGACGGAGAGTGAATGCGCACGTATTGTAATGAATGCATAAAGCTGTAACAGCCTCTGGAAGCACATATAGAAGCTTGAAATATGGGTAGAACAAGCAGCTAACCATGACAGCGACCAAGCTCCCTAGATCAACCAACTTCGGTGTTTACCACTCTTGGGATGGAATACTGTATTAATCAGAGACAGCAGTCTTCACCGAAAAGCATATTTTGTTCAAACGGAAAGTGGGATACAGCATCGTGCCTAAAACACGAATTTCTGATCAAAAGAATAGCTACAAACGGGTTTTCTGGTTGTTGTTGTCGTCATCCGTAACCCGGTCCTAAACTTGTCGGGCGGCAAAGTCAAATCATAGCCAGAACGACCTGATTTGATCTAATTCGATTCAACCTACAAGAGAAATATATTAGAACACAAGGTTTAGGGGATTTGGAAACGCCCAAAGCATGTGACCTGGACCTGCAAACCCTAACACAAATCAGGCTAGCGCTTCCGACTCCAGAACAAGCTCCGTGCCTCAAGATAAGTCTCCATGGTGACGTTGTCTGGCTTGCCTGCTGAGAGGTGTATGTGAAAATTCGCCCAATTTGTAGACCCAAAGCGTACAATTACTGAACACGACACACTGCCATACATAAAATTACTATAAATGAAACGCCAATAAGAGAGACTCGTGGTCGATGTTGGCGTACATTCACATAGGTAGAGAAAGTATTCTTTCCGGATGGATGGAAAAAGTATCCTAGATCATCCAGAACATATCCAAGCTGTCAGAAGAAATGAGAAGTAGAGCAGTGCCTATCAATTCCAGTTTGTCGAAACTAACTGGTGTCATTTCTATGACGAAACCGCGTGACTCATTAGGAGGTACAACAAAAACTGCTAAAGGTGAAGAGGGGGGACTTACGCGTCAACTACGGACTCTTTGCATAGGTAATAGTTATCGAATTTGGATTTGTTGATGCTGTCACTGACATTCATCGCTGGAACGCGTAGAGTTCCAGCTTTCACGTATTGATAGAGTCGATGCACTCCAGTCACACTCTCTTCCACAATGCCTCGAACTCCGGACAGTAGGTCGGGATATTCCTTGTGCAAGCGATGCGTTAGGTCTCCGCCGTCATCCAGAACCTGTATGGGATACATGATGGAGATTCATGAGTGCAGAACGGAAGCCGCCAAGAAGGCTGAGGACCCTGAACATGCACCATGGGCCCACTATCACAGACTGTCTCAGATTTACAAGATGAGATGTCTATTTGTTACTTGCATTCTATAGGTAACATGCTCAACAAGGTAAAACATTTCCTGCTAGTCGAACAATGGGAACTCATTCCGTGGGGACCGAACTGAAACTTGTTCGGACTAGACAAGTGTTTGCTATAAGGAAGTGCTTGCTGGGTAAAGATTTCAATGTAAAAAGCAATTTGAGAAAAAGAAACCAAGGTTTGTAAGTAGATTTGGATGAAAATCGGTTCAGTCGCTACTTGGCGAGTAGCCATCACGTTCTGACGTTCTTTTGCTCAGCAAAAAATGAATGTTCTGCGTGAACTAAGTCCCCACTAAACACGCGTGACTGACGCGGTTGCATTACCAACAAGGAGCCCCATAGAAGTAACTAATCTCGAGATAAACAAGCATTTTGTTGTAGACGGGGGGAGGAGGCAATAAAAGAGACTAGGAAGAAAATAGGATTTCGCAACAATTACACGGAATAAATGACGATAACCACCAATTTGTTTACTACTTACGACATTTGGAAGCCATGAGTCATGCTTTATGCACTGATCGATACACCACCAGAAGTCCTCCTCAGATTCTCCCTTCCAGGCATAGATTGCGTAGCCCTTCTCGGCCAACGCGGCAGCGACTTCGTTCTGAAATGTATCGGGATATTCATTATCATAATCAACGTCGTAGAACACTGTGGATGGCCCAAGTGATATTGCTTATGGCTGCGAGCACGGGTGATAGAACGTGACCTTGGTTGTGGAACAAGTAGAAGTTGACCTATTCGCCACACTTGGCGACGATCGCGCAGACATTGTAAGCGCATTAACGACACCCACTCGACCGACAGCGAGAAGTATGCAAATCCGTAGCAAAGCTCAGTTAACAGATCAACTAAAAACCAACAAACACCCAGGCTACCAATGAGGATATCGCTGAATAAACCTACGAGTAACATCTGTTTGCAGTTCAAAGCATTAACCCAGCTGAGTTGGAAATTCCTAGTCTATTAGAATGTTTGCATTGATGTCATATGTGCGAATGAAACCCAAAAAATCCGACATGTCTAATGACATTAGCCCTCGCTAACTCTATACAGATGAGCTTTTCGCTTTCGTACCAGACTGCTTGCAACCGCTGTGTTCGTGCTTCACGAGGACCGGGTCCGCACTCGAACGAGCACTCCTATTCACCGGTATCCCTTTATGACCTTCCCAAACACCTGACATGAGTTCTGAGGGACCCACTTTTTACACCCAAAAGTAATGGCCTTAAAGCTGCCCGTACTTAAACTTAGTACGGTCCGCTGCCACGATGGCTTTGTCGATCGCTTTCGCTGCCTGAGTTATACCAAATCGGTTTTATTATGACCACCGAACGATCACTCGACTGAAGTATTCAGCTTCAAACGCGGAACCAGTATATTTTGCTTCATGCTGCGAAAGTTCGCAACGATTCTGTGCACAGATGCTGGAGGAAGCCGGGTTCCAGTTGGAACGAAAGCACACAAGTCGAGTTGCAAGCGGTTCCCCGTAAAACCTTTTCCCTTCGAGTAGACGATCTACGGAGACTTCAGGCATCTGTCTGTCATTGTCTACGACTTACTTTAAAAGTGAGACGGATGAACAGATTATCCAGTGAATATGTCAAGTGATGTTGCCAAGACATTCAGCGCCTTTCGGAAACGATTCAACAGGGATGTCTCCAATGGTTTGAGGAGGCGCCGCGTAAACGCGACAGTGAACTGGCTAAACGTCAGAATACTTCAGATTATCATGAGCCGAGGGTGGGATATTGAACGGGGAACACGTCCATCACATTAGCTAGGGCTGGCTTTTGATGCGTCTCGTGGGCCTGATCAACTTATGGTCTTGATCCGCACTTAAGTGCAATCCCATAGAGCATACTAGCATCACGAATGTACAAAGATGCGAACGTCCATGATCTCAAAAAGTCGTTGGTAGCGTCAGGCAAAATGTGACCTGCATAATCATTAAAGTTGATTTACGGAAGTTTTGGGGTTAGAATATTGGAAAATATGACAACAATACCCACTGAGGAAACGGCACAATAGGGTGGTCACATAATCTTGTCGGGCCCACTTTCCACTCTTTGATTCTCCCGGTCAGCTGATTGAATTCGGGTGGGGTTTGTCACTGACGTCACAGGGTGTGACAAACAGTGCAGTTGCATACTTTCCAAAAGTGGATACATTAAGAATGTAGCCCGTAAGCTACTAAACAGGTAAATGATCAGTGGGTCAGTCTAGCAAGATATAGAATGTCCTAACTGTTGACGAAAAGAATAGCATCACTGCAGACTAGCTATCAAAAACTTCAGATTAGTCAGAAAACCAAGCAGCATGTGCTACAAAATTGCTTGTTGAGTTCTTGACAAACCAGGTTGAATCAGAACGGTCCAATTAGAACGGTAACAAACAACCGATTTTCGTTCAAACATAGGTGTGTTAGTTCGGTCTGAAGAACTGAATAACTATGCGAGGCCGTGATAGCAAACGAAATATTGCCAGAGAGGATACAACTCGTGACAAATGTGACACAAACAGCAGCCGTTGCTTTGGTTTTGAAACATCAGTCGATCGACCGATCGACCGCGCATAGTCACACGATCCAACTTACTTGAGTCGAGTAGATATTGCATGCACACCACCGTACTTGTGCACCGAGGACAACAAGCGTCTCTAGTAACACCTAAAGAGAATGTAAAGCTTTGGATTAAAGCATCTTAAATAAACCGAGTGGCAAAAACACATTTTGAGAATGTTCGAATCCAGTTTGGTAAAAAAAATCTTTAACGGGGGTATGAGGCCTGTCACTGATTGCGTAACAAGTGGAAACTACGAGCATAGACCTCTTTCATAGTGTAACAGCGATCAAGCTTGGAGGTTATCCAAGCAGACACATCAACCGACCAATTTAGGATCTTTTCATTAACACCAAATGTTGCTGAAAATCCCTCCATAGCCCACTGTGAGTATCCGTCCTTCCTGGGGTGTAGCTCCAGAGTTTCCATCAATCTTATGCTCTAGTTTTTGAAGCTTCCAGCAACTTCATAAGATTTTAGTTGAGGTTTCGTCTTACCAGTGAGTCGAATCTATGCCAAAAAGCCTAAAAGGAATGTATAGCTGCTTCATCCTTATTGGGAATAATCATCAGTCTCATAAATACCGTGGTATCTTGAACATCGACCCCCAGAAACAAAGTTAGGCAACGAAATTCAGGCAATTTTTGTGTGCCTATCCAGCCATCATAAAGACCATAAAATAAGGGAGCGCCTCACAAAACAACCAGTGTGCCAGACCTACCGATACAGCTCGAGTTATATTAGATGTGAAAATCTCAAGGCAAAGTCGTTTGTTAAGTAATCATACAACAGTACAAAAGTACGGAGTGATTAAAGAAACGTTGCATCAAATGTTCTACACAAAGCTCACGTTTAAAACTCGATCAGAGCGATCTTGGCCAACTTTTTGGCCAAAAAACTTGACGTCCTCGTGGAAAATTATTAGGAACAAGGTGCCCGCAACGTCACATTTGGGCACTGCACGGAAGTAGGATACAATAAGCATGAGTGACAGCATTCTTTTCGAACCTTGTCCAACACAATCCCAGCGCACAAACGTTGGCTTGGTAGTCCGGCTGGGAAGTGATAGCACGCATCTCACTGAGATGCACTGCGTGTCACGTCCCGAAGGGTTTCGAATCAGGTTCATGGAGAGAGGACACAAATCCGGAAACTTGTGTTGCAAAACATCGGCTATTCGAGCTTGGATTAACTGTAAGGTAACAGCTGACTTTTGAGTGCTAACTGTTTCTAGGGTGGTTTGTGGATGATTCCGCAAGACACTATGCAAGGCTTTTAACGCTAACCGATATCGATTTTGGATTGTGACATTATTTATACTGTATGAGTGAAGATTTTGGTGAGTGTGCTTCAAAAACGACAGTGAAGTAAGTAAGAAACTAAAAAACGTCAACAAGCATTAGGCAGGCGGTCGAGTAAACCAAGCAATCCCTTTTAAAGCAACAAACGAAACGTGGATTTCAAACTGGATAATCACCATGAGTTACAATTCAATGACATAGACCGCCAAACAGATTTCAAAAGAATAAATCGAAATTCTCGGAATCCTTCCAACGACCAGGCACACCAGTGGTGGATCTTATACATTACCTCCAAAGATACTTCACTCTTCAGGGGGGGGGCACCTTCACAGCGGTATCCTCCCTTCGGGGGGGAATACTGTGTACGCAAACAAAAGGAACAGGTGGAAAGGGTAAGTATAGGTGCCTACGGAGAAAATCCGACCCAAAATTCCACGAAACCGTATTGCATCTTCTCGTGGTCACGTTTTACCGAACGAAGTAAGGCTATCGAACACCAAAAGATCCCATAAGTACAGTTACATCTGACTACTGACTGGAGTGAAGCACGTTTGACTAGGACGCCCAAAACTGAGGATTACCAAATTACGCAAGCAGGGATTAAGAAAGCTGCCCACAAAAATCAGTTACTGCTTCAAGATGACCAGAGTACGTAAAAACCGAAATATTCCAGGACATTTTGACGAACGGAATGTACATCCTGTTTGGTGAAACATTTGTTTGACACTTGAATGTCAAATTCGTCACAGGCTAAGGCACCCTGCTGTCTGGTTGACAGACAGCTTTCCAAACGCAGTAATGGGTAAGTCTTTTTGTGCTAATGGAGGACAAATATGCCACCGTAGTGACTACGGTCTCTTTGGACTCGGTCAGGCTAAAAGGTTGTTTTTCGAAAGGCGGAGTTTTGTAATATGACCTATTATAGAACAATCAACCACAGCCCGTGTTACCCAAAATGATGAAGCGAATAACAGATGTAAAGCACGTATCATACCTACCAGCTAAATCCCTCGTCAACCCTCGTAATTCGGAGTCGAGTCAAGCAACCTAGGTTTCCTTCATCATTACACATGCATATGACCACAACCAAGCCTAAAGATGCGGCAAGCCTTTGATCGAGTACTACTTGCATAGCCATGCTACCTGAAGGCACGGGGGCTGAGATACTACCAGGCCCACCAAACCTAGACAAGAGCAGTGGAGATGCAGAGGCTGGGTTGGAACCACGGACCTCCCTGTCAGTAAGTACGCGTATTAACCACTGAGCTATCTCGAGCTCCCAGACAGAGTAACCACAATCGCGCTCATAGACTCCGTGCTGACCATAGATGCTGTCCTTGAACATGGTCCTACCGGCGTGTAGACCCGTTTTCATCTTGTTACTCTCAAAGTACGGATGCTAAACTGATCAGCTGCTTTCTCTTTGCAAGAACCACCTACATTAGATGTCTAACGGCCTACTACTGGACACACATTCACTACCCCTTCGAACCCTTCCCGTCAGTCCAAAACGAGGACTATAATCACTGACGTCTAGACGTCTACTACTAAGGGGAACGTTGCTGTTGGTGAGTCAAACTACACCTGACAGTCTGATCAGATCTGATTGAAATTACAATCTTTTAACCGCCTTAAATCGCCAACAACCATCTCCTATCTACTCTGAGCGAATTTCCACTGTATGCAACGAGCACCTTCAAACGCTAAAAATCGATGAATTATTAGCACCATCACCTTATCCTCAATTTTTGAATTTCGCGCCCAAGCCTCCATCATACAATCAATTCAAAGTTAGTTCAGCTAACACCAACTTCATTCCAAAACTAAACTGTTGCATTGGAATCAAGTTTTCAGCACAAATTCGCTCCCTCACAAGTTTACCCGCGCATCCCATCCACCTTTTACATGTGAACAAAAATTTCGGGCGTTACCTATTACCCATCTCTGGATGTCTGTCCAAATTATGTTCCCATAAATCTCCCGATGCATAAACATAGACCACACCGGTCGGTACGTCTAGCTGCTAGAAAGAGACTTCTGACGATGCTCCACATGGTTGGAAAAACGGAATGAGGTTGATGCTAATGAAGATGCCAAATTAATTTTGACAGGAACAGACAAGAAAGTCGTACGGCTAACAAAAGCGAAACACACTCATTCGTAAAATAAATTGATGCTAACGAGGCACACAAGTGAATTTCCAGTTTACAGTATTCTTCAACTGAATGTGCTGCAAAAAAGCCACCTCATGTTTCAGTTAGGAAGATATCAAAGATATCGCAATATATTTTCTTGGAGGAAACTACTCACAATATGCTGAAAACTCTTCTACAGCGCACCATGGTCTTCTCCGGGCTCATCAAGTGGACACGGTCCCCAAGTTTCTGTCAACCTCATGCTCTACTCCAACATCAAATTGTACGCAATTGGCGAAATACACATTATTATTTGAGTTACCGATTATTATTTGTATTTCTATGCAATTCGACCTTCATACCCGTGTGTAAAGAGTACAAACACAAAAGCTGGAAGTTAATGCTCCGTAACCGATTTTACTGTGAGCAAATATCATTGCCAGATAGCAGCTGGCGTGGTGAAATAAGACAGGCTCGTTTTGGATCATCGTATATTCACGGCAGCTGGCTTTACATCACCGTTGCCAAGTCGGGAAATGGGCTGGAATGATTTTGCTAGGCGAGGAATGCCATCGTATCTGACGCAGGAAGCGCGGTCCCGTTCCACTATAGGCCTAGGAGTGGTATGCGTACACTGAGGGGTGAGATCCGATTTCCATCCATCTTTCCCTCCGATTTGAATAGTCACATGAGAGAACAGGCTTGGCGCGGCAATTCTTCGGTTTCATAATCCCTATTCCTCCGCTCGCACCCGGATTTCGAGATAAATTTGTGCGGCAATACAACTCCCACTTTAATTTAGAGTTTTCGTTTCTCTAGCCTAAAGAAATCTACTCGCTCAGCCTAATAGAAGAACGAGTCTGGGAAATTGAAGCCTGGAAGTGGTTGCTCCTACCTTTCTAGGTTCACCCAGGAGAATCAGGCATTTCAGGTTTGAATTTGAGAGTGCGAGTGTAGGCGACGGGTGTGGATAGACCTGAAAAAAAAGCAATCTGGTGCATATTGCGCCCTAAGCTAGACTGCATGTGGTCTGATACAATTCAAGTCAACTCACATAGGCTCAGTATATGGCGATAGACCCGTGTGCCACAGTGAATATAACAAAGGAAGTGAAAACTTGCGTCACAAGCAAGGCGGACCGGTAGCGGATTGTCTGCAGATTTTCAGCAATCCTCCAATACTAACTTGTTTCAAAGGTTTAACTTCGCAGCGGACTCTCGAGACAGCCTGTGTGCTGCACATTGTGCGGAAGAACATCAGTGTACTAATGAGCCCGAGGGACACCGTCAAGTCCACAGTTCCAGCAATTTAACCATTCACACGAGCTCAATTCGATTAAAAACACCGTTTGTGTCGATTCTGCGCTGCTTCAGAAATCGCCTTTAACCAATCCCAAACGCCCATCGTAGACCCCTGAGTGGCGCTCGAAATCAAACCGTTGCGCCTAACTGGGCAGTGACTGTGTTCGTCCGTCTCCGTGAAACTACTTATTTCCAACTAGCTACTGCACTTACGATTCGCAGCATGCTTGATCCCTAGACCTTTGCAAAACAGGCTGTAACCAGCGGAATTGGTGATGCATCAACACTGAGCCCGTAGGACATGAATTGCCTCCATTACCACACTAGCAGTCGGACTTGCTAGCTGCTAACACGCAATTCCGATCAGATGTGAACAGTGTTCCGTACACAGCAAACATATTGTCAAAGTGACAAGTAAACCAAAGCACCACATATCCATCGGGTAGGTCACACAGTAAGAGTTAGGAACATAGTCAGCTGCATGTTCAGGACCGAAGAAATTCCAACCCTAGGTGCAAAGTTTAATCACGTGACTGAATTATCATCTTCGCCCTTTACTCATGCCTTTTCAGAGGGGAACCGTTTTGTCAAACTTATTTGTCAGTTTGCCCATTTCATGTACATAGGAATTTTGCCTGTGTCGAACCATGCACATTGCTGAAAATGTCCGGTAACATGGGGAGAGTAAACACAAGGTCATTTTCGTAACCGTTTGCGCGATCGAGTGATCATCACACAGAACAGTTGGTTTGCGACTACTAAGAGTTGGCGGTGAGAGTGCACAGCTAAGTGCAATGGTAGACGACCTCTGCGCTGAAGGAGGCCACAGTATTGGATTACGTGCTTCAAAAAGTATCTGCCGGATTCATCAAATGAAGGTTCATCGGTCACAATACGTGTCTTGTTTGTCTTGCTATAATGGCAGGTGATGAACTGTTTTGTGAGTTTGTCGCTTGTAGGATGAACTACGGATCTGAGCTTCACAACTAAGTACCAATGACAAATAACCCGTTGAAAAGCGAAGATATATCAAGAAGTTGTCATGGAAGTGGCCAGTCAACACCGAGACCTGTGACGTGAATTACATGGTTGACCGACCGCCCTATCCACTTCAGTTATTCAGCTACTAACCACATAGCAAGAGTTAGATGAATGCGGCAGCTAGATTTGTCCACACGGATATGAGAAAATGGGTACGGGAATATTGCTCACCAAATACCACGACTTAACCAGTTCATTGGTGTGACATTGTTCTGCTTGAATGCGACTGCCTTGATACAGGCGTGGCATTGGCTGTGGAACTGGGCAAGGTCTATCAGTGTCACTGACGTGTTGCGTCCAGTTCAGGGAGAGACGACAGTTGTCAACCCGAGGGATTTTAGTGATCAGAGCTTTCGACGTCGTTACCAGACCAGAGTATTCTCCTCTTCCTGTTTCTACACAGTATAGGGCTGAGCAAAGAGAGCTGGTCTTCTGACATCAGAAATACACGGCCTAACTGGCGTTATCTATGGAGCAAATTGTCTGTCGGGGCACGGTTTCATACAAAAACCATCCGACATATCTTAATATTATTGATCCGATGTTTGTAGTAGACATGGATAGATGGATCGATGGTCACCTTCTGCGCGAAGAGGCCACGTTGCTTATCCACGGCCAGTGTATAATCTGTCCTTGACAGACGTCACGCCGGCTCCATAGGTGTCGGAGTTTGGCAAAAGCCGCCCTTACCTACCCGATTCGAGGAGTGATTTTGTCCTCCACCAGACCGTCTGGACCAACACAACTGCCTGGTTAAATGAGCATGCAAGTATGATCCTTGGGTTTGATCCTGTCGTCTCGCAGATTTCACGCCTTGCAGGTGTGAAGCGCATGCCAAAACGTGTGGCAAAATTAGTTGAGTTATTTAAAATGGTTTGAATTCCTCAAGGATCTGACGCAAGGACAGCGATACCGCCCATGCACTCAATAGCTGCGAGCGAACGCCCCGGGCGCATCTCGTCCCTCGAGATGTTAGAGTTAGAAGTGTCATAAGTTTTGAGGAGCTGAAGTAGCTTTAGAAGCCAGGCGGTGTTATGACCTCTGGCAATCGACAAAATAGAAATCAACGTTCACATCAAGAAAAACTACCATTGTTGGCCGTCTCAAGGTGAATACATGATAAACGTAAACTCAAACAGGCATGGTTTTCACGAAATCGGCCGTCTCGATAATCGATCACCGCATGCAGGATAATGCCAGAGAGCAGCTTGGACGCTACGGCTATTGGGTAAATACCACGACAGTTAAACTTCTCCTAGCAACTGAATTTCGTGTTGAGGCGTCACATTACGCCGGCGTTCTTCTTTCGTTCTAAAGATTGACAGCCAGGGTTTCGACCTTTTCTTAGACGAGTACATGGTGCAAAGCATCCGCGCGAGATATTTGTCGCGTTCAATGGACGATATCTTGTTGGATTGCTGTTGCTAATGGCAGCTGTGTCAGCGGTAACTATTCGTCACATGATTTAACTGAGTCCGTGAATAATTTAATGCTGGTGGCTTCAAATGACGAGATGTAGATGTTCGTGCCTACCGGCTACGAATAGACAATGTTCAGCTAGTAACTGGAATAGCCACTTTCCACTGCCCACCCAAACTTGCTCCTTGTGGACTTGGTCAGATAAACTGAGCATTCATATCGGCCGGTAAGGTAATAGGGATATATACATTTTGCTGACTGAATCCATCGTGACAGATCTTGAAAGGGTCATGTTTCTCAGATTCGGAAGTTTACAACGTCGAACTGTATCCATTTCAAATGAGCCAGACAACTACATTCCGCAAAAACGACAGTTTTATTAGGAATCAGTCAAATGAAACGCTCTCGGTAACGGAGCGGAGTGCGGTTTTCTAACCCGGAAGAAGGCGGTATTACAGGTCGCCTGGAGGGAACACTTCACTGTTTTCACACTCGTACCTCGGGAAACAGTGCGAATTTACTCCCAAACTGTCTCGCAATATGAAGGGCCACTGTGCCTTGTTTGGCGGCTTTTCTAGGTCCATTCAGACAGGGTTAATCCTTCAGGAAAGAAGTTCTAAGCACCGAATAACTGTAGCACTCAAGCCCGACCACCACGTCAAGCTGGCAACTTGTGGTCGGCAAGCGGTGGTACCTTTTTCACCAAGATACGATGACCGAAACATCAGTGTTGAAGCCTGAAGTCTGTTTTTGAATAGCGCTGCAACTTGCGTTTCAGCGGGCAGGTGACGGTTCAAGAAAGAAATATCAGAGCTCAATAGAATGAGAGGAAAAATGCCAATCAAAATGCCTTGGGAAGCACCGGTTAATTACATTACCGATCAGTCACCCGTAGCTAAATCGTAGAGTCCGAAAATTAATTCGAAGGTCTTGGAATTCCATGCGATATTTCCCATCGGATGCGAGATCAATATCCTCAAGCCAACAAGCGGGTAGTCGCGCAACAGTCTCCCCTTGGCGACCACTTAAGGATCGAACGGGGTTCCGTTTCCAGCAGCCTGTTCAAAAGCCGAAATTTCTAGAAAGGATCCGCAGCTCACCAAACAGTACGGTGGATGACGTTTGATCACTTATCGACATTTTGCTGCCACCGCATGAAAAAGCAAATATGTGAGCAAATGGCAGGACCTACACAATACCGCGTTGTCGGACATTTTGGCCTACAACCGCAAACAGCCATAACAGTGTATCTTGTGCGAACTACTGCTAAGGCTGAACGGCAGGGCATACGCACAGATGAGTTTGTCAGTAACAAAAGAGGAAGGCAAGTCATAAAATTCCTAAAGAAAGTCGTGTTTTGAAGATGCTTTCACTCACAAGTCGATTTTGGCAAAAGTAGTGACTTTATAAGTAACCGCACTCGGGACATTGGAAAATTGGACGTGGCTACTTTAGTTGAGCCTGGTGGGCAGCGCACTTAGGTAGTTATGTCTAATTAGGTAGCACTTTTCCAATGCCTCAAGAGCCTGTGTGTACCGGGAAATCGCCCGAATACTGAATAACTCGACGTCAAAATAAGGAGTGTTAGTCATCATAACTATCACAATGGAAGGCCAGCCCCGCGAGTAGCGTGCATATTAACACACACGCAACATTACTTAACGCATAGCCATTGGCGTACCGCCGGGCTGCACCCCACAGAAGCGGACTGATAATGTAATCTCGAATGGTGATAAAACGTTTGCAATCAAACTACCTAGCTCAGTCGGAAAGACTCCACAGTACCCATATACTCGGCACCGGTTGGATAATCAGAGCATACATTGAGAACTGAATGCTACCGACAAACGTTCTTAGCCAGTCCTATTGTAGTGGCTCCAGCCAAGGTCAGATCAGCTGATCTTACGGACATTCTCGAAATGAAGACAAATTACATATGCACATCATTTGGTAAAACATGTGAAACTGCAGACCATTCAAGGTCGTAAGCAAAATTCCGACAGACAGGTTGAGGTAGCTGTCATGGAAACCACAGATCTACGATCGAGAAGTAAACAATGAATAAGTGAAGCGCTATGTTGGCGTGGAATGTAGCCGTAACTGCCGGTTGTTTTAGATCTGTTTTTAATGAAGATAGGCGTTGATACCGCTGAAAACGGGGAACCCAGAGAAACATCCCTACCATATACGCGATAGGTACAGGCTTTCGCACTCGCGGAAACGACATGCATACGCGTGTAAAAGGTAGAGCTTGGGAAAATACGACGCCTGGATAGGACGGCTTTTTCTTAACAGACGATTTGAAATGCTATCCGTATTTATCACAAAACATGGGCGTTGCAAAGTAGCGGACTGGCGTGGACAGTGGGCGTGAACCGGAAAATGACGTTTTAATTCGTTCACTTGAAATTCAGACACCATAGACTGTGTCACCAAGCCACAGAAGACACCAGATTGTGAAAATGTTATGCGCACAACTTACCGCAGTGTGCGCAGTCACATGAGTGCATCCCAAAATCTGAGCACCTTTCAATGGCTGATCATCTTTGGCACGCTTTCTCAAATTCACAAGCGCAGGCATCTCTGACGAAATGAAGATGGAAAAATGGAACAGTATGCTCTGTTTGTAAATGATTACTTACAAAAAGATGGTCAAAATTTATGACAGCTGACGAAGGCTCAAAAATGTGTTGCAATCGCCGTGATCGATCAACTTTCTAGTTGTGAGCCCGTGAACAATGATCAGTGAGCAAACAAATACCACTTTGGAAAACCAACTATAGTTGGCATCGACTGATTTTGAAAAAAAACTGTGTTACAGCATCCCCTGTGGCTCATAAGGAGAAAAAGACTGCATCAAACAGTGGCCGACGCCTACCTTGCTCCGCGATCTCAATCTCGCGCAAGCCAAAGGAAGCCCGACGTATTTTCTGAACGCAAAAATCATTGAAACCGCGGGAGTTGGTCTGTGAAGATCGGAAAGGTTGAACAGTTGAGGATGAATAGGGAGAAATGAGCGGAGCCAGTGAAAAACAAGTCGATAGAGGGAGAAGGAATAGGGTATTCACTGAATCATCTATCAAACAACAGCTGTTCTCATCACAAGCTCAGCTAAGTTGGAAATTTGAGTTTTTAGGGGACCGATAGGAACAGTGGAACCGTAAAATCACGCTCTTGTATGTGATACAACCCCATGGATTACAAAAACTGTCATTGTGTGGGGTGGCCTCCAGTTGAGAGCACCTACTTTTTTTTCTCAAAGCCTCCTTTATACCTATGATAAGTATGACATTCGTTTCATCACTCACTCGTGATATGAATATACAGGCAGCTCAAAAAATAAGTCCCGCAGTAATGTGGCGTATCGACAAGGATCAATTCGTCCTAAACTAGTGGAGCTGACTCACGTGGGGCTGGATAAAACATCGCCTCAAACAATATCTCGCGAGTTGTATTTCTAATTCTCATCTGATACACATTCACGCATGTGAAAGATTGCCTTAATCCGACCAAAAAAGGCCTATCCAGGACGCTAATTCCCTGTGGAATTCAACACAGCGTTCGTCGGTCGGGACCTAGTACGCAATCCGTACTCTTAGGAGGCAAAACCCGAGGAGAGACCAACTGTCTTCTCCTCATGTGGGGTTCTCACTTGGTAATAATCAATAATCAGGCAGTTGCGGTAACACCCATCACGAAAAACAGCAACAATGCTAGTCCGCTTAGGCAGAAAAATTTACATCGCAAAATTTAATTGTCCCTTTGTTGTCCGTTCGACATCCAGCACAAACAAATCCGTTTATGTAAGATGTTTGGCCGAATGCAGATGCTAGGTGTGACAAAGAGAAAAGCACCCGAACATCGACGGCCTTGTTAAAGGCGTGGTACCAGTTGGGAAACCCATCATATTCGGACCTAAAGGGGAGTGTTGGTAATGTGGGGATAGTTCAGAAATTTTAATGGAGATTTCGTCCTGTGAATGAAGCCAATTTATACTGAAAAGGCCGGAAGCACTGTACCCCCTTTTCATTCTTATTGGGAATCATCAGCAGTGCGCATCTCACGAAACTCAAGGGAGTCACAAACCCGTTACCTCTCGACCAGTAGTGTGAACACTTAACCGTTCGGTTACGAGCGGTTTCATTTGCACAATGAGGTCTGACAGTCGCACGTCCACATGGATTCCTGGATTAAATTAAAATTCAGTAGCTGCGCTCGCTAACTCAATGGAAACTAAGCTAACTGTTAGTCTTCCTAATCACAGTTTATCAGGTTGGACTGAAGAATCTTGGGCGCCTCGTCAGGTTAGGTTCGATGATGTGGTGTGATTGCGAGGCACCTTTTATCAAGTGAAAAAAGGGGTGTTTTGCCTTTCCGATAGATATATCGCTTCAAGGGGCGTCGCATAGTGAATCTGGAAAGATTTTGTGGACCACGGAGGAAGAGTCTCTCGTGAGCTGACCTCTGGAACAGCCACAGCTTGCAGCACTTATGCGTCATCCTGTCGAACGCAGAAATGTGGGAATTGTGACCGATGACAACGATTCAACAACTACTTGATTTCCCATTTTTGCGATGAGACTCAGAAGCTAGGCAAATGTGTAACATTGTCAGAATCCATTCTCGGGCCCAAACACAGGCTATTATATACCCATTATATCTATATATATGTATATATCAAGTCAGCTGTCTTCCACAAAGGGATGATTAACAAAAACGTTAGAAGGCGTACTACGATACCGGCCTATTATTGTCATAAACGGCTGACAGATATTGGCTAGGGAAGATGAAGTCAGCCAGATCTCAACCAAAAAATTCAACCTTGAACGATTTACAATAAGCCATCTTCATGGGAGAGGACGCATGCAAAACAGCCATTTCGCACGGAGCAACTGTTGGAGGAACGAACTAGAATAACTGGCAAACGTGTGCGGGTAAACAGCTGAGTGTTTCAGCGAAATACACTCATTTGCACACCAATTCGTCTTTAACGGGGGATTCAAATGGATCCCAGTTCAATCTCTTGTTTATGATATTCTTCAACTCAATGTGTTGCACACAGGCCGCCTAATGTTCCAACTGGTACGATTTTCGAGACATCGCAGTATATTTTCTCGAATGAAATTACTCACACGGTTGCTTAAAACTCTTGAACAGCCCACGGCCGGTTTCGCCTTTCTTGGGGCTAATCAGGTAGGCACAGCCCCGACTTCTCGTCAACCATAAACAAGAGATTCAGTTGAGTCTCCTGAAGAAACCAAACTGGTGTGCAAATGAGTGTATTTCTCTAATTTCTTGCAATTTGGGTTCAAAAAGATGTTGTTGGGATGTTGACGGAAACCCGGGAGCTGCGCCTTCTGGTGAGATACGAAAAGGTTGAAACCCGTTGTGGGCTGTCCAAGAGTTTTCAGCAACGTTGCAAGTCGTTTCAATCAAATTGTTCTGTTTCTTCAAAACTGGGTTGTACTGTATTGTGAACTGGCTTCTATTTGAAGGTAATCTTCATGGAACTGGAAAATGACTGTCATGAAAAGTGGTGTTGAATGGAGAACAGCATGTAGAGATATAACTGTAGTTCCATCGGTTAATCAGATAGGCTCCCCTATGAGAATGGAAAGGCTACTGAAACCTGTTCTGCCCTATTCCAGCACCGTATATAAAGATGGAATGTGAGATTTCGGAAAGAACATCCGTCAGAGGAGATCACTTTTGGTCAAACCCTTCAGGTGGTGACTCTAGTTTTATATTGTTGCAGGGCATCCATTATTGTGTGGGCGGAAAATCACGCCTTCAAATCACCGATTGTCCGGCCATTGATTCGACTAAATCACAGAGATGGACAGTATGAACGGCTTTGCACGTCAAAAAATCTATCGCCAGGACAGACCTTGTTAGCCGAGGCACATTCCGACAACAGCAGTGCACAAGGTCATTCTGGTATGATCAGAAAAATAAACACTGTAAGCTTGAAACCCAGTTTTCGCTATGCCAGTTCGGGTCAGCCAATTATTGGTCAGAGTAGGCGACAAGGAACGGTGAATCAGAGCTTTGCATCTAATCGCCAGTGTTTAAGCGCTGAATGTACACTTCATTCTGCGTTGCAAGTTGACTAGAGACAGAGCGTAGAGATAGACTAACGCAACGACGATTCAAATCAGGCGGTCGAAACAACTGCAATGGACTGAACTTGGTGTACACAGCAGACCACCAGTTTCTAACCAGCAAGATGCTGTACACCCAGGTCCTCATAACTAAAGTGATGTGGCACGTTCTACACAAACATCGGGGAACGTGGGTGAGCTAAACCTGATCCAAAGTAAGTAGAGTAGGAGAAATGAGCGTCAGAATTGAAACTGTGGCAGGAACCCCTCACAAAAACTGCTTCATGTTCCATCAGGATAAGAAAAGTACTATTCAAACCTTTACTGGGGAAACAACATGCGTACAACACTTGGAGACGGAGGATGGCAGCTCATTTAAAGTAGCTTATGCATGGAACCGAACCCGGATTCTTGATACGGTGTTATCCGCTGACCTTTCAGGGACTCAGTTCCAACAACACTCCAACACATAACGCGCGACAAAACCATATGAATATTCTCCTTTGCATGATGCTACTCATGAAGTCGATGAAAACTCTGGACACTTCACATGTTTCGCCCTTCTTGGGGCTCACCAGTCCCTATCAACACTACCTCATACTTCAAACCAAATTGAGCGTAGGCGGAGACATACTACTTTGTAAATTATTCTGATATTAACGGGAAACCCAAGTAACTATTAGCTGGACCTCCCGTTTATAACATCCTATAACAGAGTGTGTTTCAAACAAAACTGTACTCCAACTTTCATGCTAGAACATCAACACCTACCAGTATAATTACAAGTCGAATCTTAGTTTCCAAACTTTCAAAAAGCGCACGGTTCAAGAGTGATCACAATAAATCACCAGTGACCAAATTATATTATCTAACATTTGGCATCTGATTGGTTGATAGTTGGCTGACATTACAAATCGACCAAAAATGATATTCAGTTTTGAAGCTACATTTATCAGATGTTGTCGCGCACTACGACACTGACCTTGGCAAGTGGAATGTGGCTCAATTATTGCGCAACGTGATAGCTAGCGACAGAAGAAACCAGTGTGGGGCAAATTACTGATTATGGTTAGGGTATATAGGAGGCATCGAATAAAAAATTACCCACTGTTAAACGCAGAACCTATGGGAAATGCAACACTTCTTTATCACTCCGTTCTGTAGACATGGTGCACTTTCTTCGCACAGTTGGATAGGCTTACGTCTTGTTGGTAAGATAGATTCTGTAGAGCATTAAGGGTTCTTGGGGCATCTACCATTCCCCAAAAACGCTGGAACTGCCTGCCCATTAACAGGGTGCTATATGTGGATCTTTGAATCTTACCAGCGATCTCCCGTTATCTATTTTCTGCAAGGCGAGCCAATTAGTGTCACGGCAGCTAAGTGGTTTGGACTCCTGGAAACGTGATCCCCAACAAGCTGTTGTCCCAAGGTTTCAACTCCAGCGCAAGCAGAGCATTTGAGTCCCAGAAAGTGCAAAACAAGCGACCATCAGGACTGTGTAAAACACCACAAACCTATACCATGTGAGTCTAAAAAGCCTATCAGCATTCGAAAGTCGGGGAAAACCGTAAAACTAAAAGGAAGCGGTGAATATTTATGGAAAGCCAAAGCAACTATAGCAATTCTTACCGGCCTACTAGCTGGCTTTAACCACCGTTCACGAGGATTTTCACGTTGAGGACTGTCTTCTTCGTCCTCTGAACTGGAACCGGTGTAGGAGGCTGATATCGACAAAAAACGAACAGAAAAAGAGCGAGAAAAATGTGCATAGTGAGGACATGATTAATTCGAAGTCAAGATGCCACGTTTAACAAATTCCCAAGCACTAGGATTAGGTAAATAAAAATGGTCAGTCTCAGTTAAATGTAAATGAACACATTGTTCAGCCACTGTATATGAGGGGATATGACTGAATATGTGCTGAGGAAAGATAATATGTGAAGACGGATTACGTCAAACAGTAACATGGAACATGCAAGGCTATGTGGTTGCAGCAGGTGTAAGAATAGACAAGTCGACGCTGAACACATTCAGTTTCTTGGAATCCGCCTGGTCGTCAAGGATTTCCTCCTTGATTGTATGGAATGAAAACCGCAACGACTTACAGCCGTACCTGTTGTGATTCGTCGGGAGTTTGAAACGAGTCGAGCTCTAAGGTCACGTGCGTTACTCTCGAAAAATTGGGACGTAAGGAAGACAGGTCTGGACTCATATTGAATTGATTTACCGGCTTTTACAAAGTTGGTCAAACCCTGACGATTAATCTTGGAGGCACAGCCAAAACGCATGATGAAGTGAAATTTAACAGAACCCGTAAATACCAAACTTTTCCAGTTCAGTCACATGCACTCCATTTGGTCTATAGCTACCGAGTGAGCTGCTTGAATAACGTTTATCCCCTTTTGTAAGTTTGTCACCGATACAAGTGACTCTTCAGCACTCTTTATGCATCCATCACGACTGTACACGTTGCTACTATGATTGAGCAGGCTCACAACAGAAACAAGTTTCTTTAAAAGGAATAATTCGCTTGTATTGTTATGAATGAGAGTGGACAATAACGACATCGTAAACTATATTATTCAAAATCCGAAATTCTCCGGCATTAGCCGAAGAGAATTTTAAATCAGTCCATAATTATACTAAAGTACAATACAAAAACTGTACCATGAATGGAAGTAAATCTGGGGGCACAGAGAAATTACCCAGTGTTTTACCCCCACCCCCACCCCCCATGCTATTTAGAAGGCACATGCACACTGTGTGAATTGAAGATGCAAGGAGCAAAAGTACATATTGGTTTTTCTACCCGACCTCGAAAATTCCGAATAGTGTTAGTTGCAAACCGACACAACCTGTTGTTACAACCGAACATGCCGTTTCGACTGGTATGAATGCAAACATTATCATGAGGAAAAATGCGACAAGCAGTCCACACATGACGAAAGGTAGGTGCATTTCGCGAGCAGAAGTCAGTTAAGTAGCTGAACAGACCCCAGCGGAATTACCGATAGCAGGTAAGCTATGGTTCCCCCACTTCCAACTGAACTTTAAAACCCATAAGCCAAGGACAGAAGGTAACGTGAGCGAAGCGGTTTGGTGCCACATCCAGATACACTGCAACACTAACAAAGTTACGTGTTGAGTCGAACGAAACTATAACCATGACATTTTCCTTGAGTGGCCGGGATTATGTGTAGGTAATCATCTCACCTACTGTTTATTATCCAGACCAAGGGATATTCACCCAAGAGTCCATGGACACCAGCCAATTTTGCTGATCACAAGCCAACATAAAAAGATCCGGTAGGCAGCAACTGAGTAGTCAAGCCTCACGGTCTACGGTATGCGCAATCCCCGATTTTCCGCCAGCCTTATGTTCTGTACGAAACCTAAATTGTACGCAATTGGCGAAGTACACTACAAGAGAAGTTGATGTCTATGGCATTCTTCAGTTGAGTCTCCCGTTATTGCCCGTTAATTTGCAAGTGTATTTCGCTAAGTACGTACAACTTGGCGTCCAAGTAGAAAATGAGGTTGGTGGAAACTCTGGGACCACGCATATATGATAAATCCCAAGAAAGGCGAAACCAGTTGTTGGTCGTCGGTGAATTTTCGGCAACCCTGTGAGTACGTCGTCAGAAAGGAAAATAACCTTGGAAAATGAGTAGGCTGCCGATGAGCAGCCTACTCAGCCTAGGCAAACACCAAGGTCCGAACAACAACGATGAATACAAAACGCATCCGATCAATCGGTGCGATACGTTTGCCAAAGGTGAAAGGCCTACCATGTGAGTTTTATTTTTTGTCTTATGTAGTACGAGTCTTGAAATTCCACAGGAATACATCAAGCTTCTTGGAGTGGGTATATTCAACACTTTAATTCACAGCAAGCGACTATCTCGTCATCCAGATGATTCGAAGATCAATCCGTCGATCGAAGGCGACGAAAAGGGCTAGTATCGGTTACCATTCCCTCCAGCTGGGAAACGTCCATTGCAAGGCAGATAGCCCAAGCATGTCGCGCAAGAACCGCTAAAGGAAAGCGGCAGACAGTGAGTATGAGTACCAAAAACACTAGGCTCACCTCAAATGCATGAATGCTAGCAAAACGGCTGTTTCCATTATTTCTAGGGCACCCTGATGCGTAGGATGATTAAGTTTGTCATACGCGCGACTTAGCCTATATTAGGCTATCCATACCAAAGCATACTCGACTTTCGCCTATAAGCAGTGTAGACCTGGACCAGGTCGGAATTTGAGTCGCGGACATCTGACAAGCGAGGCGAGCTTTTTAACACTACCAATCCACGCTGCATGCACTTGAATGAACACGCCTGAATAGGCGAGCTTGTTCACACCCTAACGATGTAATTAGTTTGCCTCGCCCAGAGACCCATTCTGTAGGGTCCAAGTTCACAGGCGAGTTCAATCATCGGTTTGTCGAGATTCATTACCAGTGTGTACGAGAAACTGTTGAAAAAAGAGGCGGGACTACTCGCATTTCCTGCACTGTATGCTGGTCACTTTGAGGAAACGGTGCGCACAAGGGGAGTATGGAAAGATAAAGCAACGTAAAAACACATGCATCATATGCGGTTTATGCTTGCTATCACTGCGAAGTCCCCGAATGCGATTGCAGGGTGCACTGAAGTTTCCACAGTCGGGTGTACTACGTTCGAGCAGATCCGTTGCTACACGAAAAAAATGCTAAGGCCAGTTAGGTTAGTTTCTCGACTACTTTCTTAATTGTTTATCTTAGCACCGACATCTATGCTGATTTAAGGAACTGAAGCAAAGCCACACATCGCCCGTTCAATGAGTCACTTAGTCTGAGATAACATCAACTGATTTGGAACATCGGCTGGAACAGACGCTTAGTGGTTAAGGAACGAACTTACTAGCCGGAAGGTCCGGGGTTCGAACCCAACCCTGGCATCTCAACTGCTCTTGTTTAGGCTGGTGGACTTGGTAGTATATACGCCCTCGTGCTTCCTTCGGGTGGCATGGCAGCTATACGCCGAACGGTATTGCAAATAAACGTTTATTATTATTGTTATTATTACTAACCTCATCAGCGTAGTTAGGATCAGCTCAGACAAGCTGCATAACACCCCGACTGAATTAAACTTAGAGTAAAACAAACTCATCCAAAGGAATTATCTATGGCTGACCGAAACAGAATGGAGCACCAAACAAACGAATCCGGTGTTGAAAGAAGAGGATAGAGCTGTGTTTCTTAACCAGAAATTAGTCAATCACAAGAAAACTTCCCTACAAGTACTGACAAAACCAACGGGAGACGCATTAATGGACAATGGTTTACATGGTGTTGTAACCAGTAACTCGTTTGTGAGCTGTGTCCAGGTTATAGCCACTAGAAATACAGAAACTCAGTCTTTAAGGGTCATACAAAATGTGTTCACTATCGAATCCCTTAGAGGCAGGTTAGGAGAAGCCTTGGAGGCCGAAAATGCCATTTTGAGATGGAGATGTACTCAGCACAAAATTAGTAAGAGCAACTTTCGACCAACCCCTCAACAGTTGCAACCAGCTTTCGACACCCATACGTTTATGAATAGTCGGCTAAGATCTGAATTTGGTTCCTAACTATCGACATTTGTCGGGTTCTACATTTATCGCTACTTGGAAGATCTGCTCATAAACTGTCGACGTCAAAGTGTCCTGAATTATTAAGCCTGCTATTCGGCGCATACACTGAAATTCGGAAAAGGGAGTGGACTAATCACTCAGTCAATCAATCCCTCAGTCAGGCTTCCTTCCTCCTCACTGAAAAGCAGTGCAATGTACGTTTCGAAATGCTTAGATGAAAGGATAAATTGGGACTTTATCCTTGGTCGACATTTGCTGGAAAGCCGAGAAGCGCTGCACGAGTGTTTCATTCTTGTCTGCAATCATAAGAGGTCCGTACGTCCCCGAGGAGCTGGCAATCACTACATCACGTGATGTGAATTGATCGGTTGAAGGACGAAAAGTGAATAGCAGTGCACAAACTCCAATTGAGAGGATTGCGGATTCGAAGACCACTAGGGCGAACTGCGCACATGTGATGAATCGCAACAGTAGAACAGGGATAGATCGACGGGAACCTTGGTTGGTGCCCTGGAATTTCCTCATTATTCGATAAAAACAGTGGATAGTTTTTTTTAAGTCCGCAAAACTGCAGCTTACTCTAGCGACACTCTAGCTTAGAACGGCCGTACGAAGACCAAGTGGAAGCAACCGAACAGGTGAAAGAAACAAAATGGACATCGACGAGACACTCACAGTCGTCCTGCTCCGTGGATATTGAGGATAAGGAGGCCGTGTGTTGCTGCACGTAGACACGACGATCAATCTTTACGCTGGAACGACGCTTATCACGACTTTTGTAGCTCGAAGCTCCGTCGCTATCAATCTGACTGCTGGTGGGCATTAGTCGGCTGGTGTAGGTACCATGCTCAGAAGTATCCACACATGGTGCTTCATTACCACCGAATTCAGTCAGTGTCACCTGACTGGAATTCGACATAACGGTGGGAGATTTCGGGTCTCCATCACGTCCAGCTTGTCCCGACGCGGCCTCCTTAGATGACATTGCAAACTGGATAATCTCCGAAGCTTTAATTGAGCACTGTTTGCCGATCAATATGGCTGAAACTTGTGTTGGCCACTAGCTCAATGTGAGATAACCAGAACAGCGAGTGAACTAGAAGAGACGTATGTGCGCAGGTGTGTTTGTGAGTCGTGCTATAAAACATCAATGGTGTGACAGACTGATGAAAGATTGCAACTGCCGGCGGACTTTGAAAGACTGCAACAAACAAGACAGGCCGCCCAAGGACGCGGGTTAGGGGGGTAAACAATCTAAGGCAAAAGGCACACAAACTGGGGTAAATTGACGGAACTGTGGATAGTAGGCTGTTAGTGCAGCTTGTTGATGTGGATTGGATAAGAAGAGCACTGGATACCGATTGGCTAAAGTGAGGCGAAGCGTCAGACCAGTTATAGGAAAGAGGGAATGAAAGGGGAAGAGATTCAAGTTGTACGATTCTTTACGTCTGGATCGTGAGGAGAACTCACTGCGGACTACTGAGACGAGCCGGGAGCACTGGTAAGTGAGCTGACCTTATGTAAGCGCGCTAAGTAGTGTTGCTGATATTTCTCAGCTCATATACATGTTGAAATAGATGCTAAGGCTGGGGAATAGATGGAATCTAATGCCATACTGATACTCTTCCGTGTAGTACTCTTCTGTAGTACACAGGATGTTCCGTTGCGAAGTTGCGCAACATAGCTGTTTCTTAGCCAACAGTTGGGTTGACTACTCAAAATCTGCCAACCTAATATGTCCTAAACGGAGCGAAACCGATACTGGAGTTTCTGATGATTTTGAGCAATCGTCACGGACCATCTGTGGCAAACACAAAAAACTAGTGAATGTTTTTGCAACGTGAAATGCGAGGGGGTTCATCGAGTCTCCAGTTCCAACACGTATATGAGCTCAAAAACGAACTTTCAATTAAATTGCTGCTCAAGATAGTTTGGCTGCCTCAGATTCCGGGGATTATGCCTACCTCATGAGCCTCGGACAAGGCGAATCGGTAGTGGGTTGCTTACGGATTTCAAGCAATCGTTCCATACTAGCTGTAGTCACTTTTACCTATACGTAAAATACTAGATGCTAATAGGTCAGCAGAACGCGTTGGGCGACAAACCACGCAAGCCCAAATGTAAGAGTCCCGCGTCTCTGCATGACATACTAGCTGCCACAAACGGTTGTGGCTTGTATCGGCTGACTCGATCGACCGGAAGGAGGAAGGATACAGTAAACAGAACCATTCTTAACATCACCGGCAGAAATACACCAGCAGTGTCCCTTAGCCGTCATACAACCATAGCTAAAGGAGGCCCTAAAAAGAGTGAAATAACGGAGGAATACTCATCGCAAGCCTTCCCTAGAAAAAACGGACAAGAGCAAGGTGTGTGCTTGTCCACTGTTGAGATAAGCACATCGGGGCACAACGTTGAGGTACGGCGCCATCAGCGAGTCTAACTCACCATATTTTGCTAACCACAAATATCAGAAGTCCAGCACACAACAACAGACAAACTTTAGCGAGGCAGCTCGGTTAGGAAGTGCCATTAGGTTACGTGCCATTTCGGGCGGGATTTCAACATGTATGGAGAAACACGTGGACCCCTCTCAGGAAGGTGCAAAGATGCGATAGCGTTCAACCCAACAGTAACCGCTTTCATTTCGCGTTGCCACGTCATGGCCAGTCATCCATGAACCTTTCGCCAACAAGGGATTAGAGGAAAGAAACATGACTTCCTTCAGTAAACGGTAGACAGGCATATGTGGGGCATGCCCCAACCACCTTAACCTGACAAGCTTTATCCGATGCATGAACCACTTTATAGCTTGCACACTGTTCCTAGCTGAGGAGACTACCGCTGAAAGGAGTCGGCGGTTGGCTGACCCTTTTAAGTCTCACCAGATGGGGACAGCTGTAGCTACGCGTTATTAGACAACGTACCGAACATGATGGCCACTACGACTTTTTTCCGCGGAGGGTAAGGAAGAGATCGGGATGGGACGGCTACATGTTGGAGAAGATAGCAGAAATTTGGTACATAATGCTGAATGGAAGCTTGTTTGAAGTATGGAAGAACAAGATGTGCAGTGGCCGTGGAGCGATGGCTCAGTGGTTAGAGCGCTAATTTAGTGACCGGAAGGTCCGTGGTTCGACCGAACTCTTCATCTCGACTTCTCCCGTCTAGGCTTGGGCAACCTGGCAGCGTCACAGCCCTCGTGCTTCCTTCGGGTGTCATGGCAGCTAGGCACCGAAAGTATGTTACAGCTGAACGATTATTTTTATTATATTATTATTATGGCCGTGGAAGTCCTGATGCAGAAGCGGCATGGTCCACCGGATTAAGCCATGGTTGCCCGGAGAAATGACAGCTACCAACATGATAAGTTCTGTTGGTCTATGCTTTTAGACATCACAGCGATGTTGCTTTTTCGTTGCTAAAACAAGGTTGAATAAGTGCGCTACAGTTGGTACACCCTTTTGACGCCGAGTGTAATAGAAAATTCCTGTCCTGGTTTTTGACCTGATCACTGTTTCCTTTAGGCTCCGCACCGTTTACTCCACAGTATTTTCCAGAAACGATTGTGCCACTGTTGGTGGTATGCTATCTTGACCAAAAAACCTGTAATGCTCATTCTACATCAAATGAGGCATAGATACAAGGCCTTTCTGATTATGACGCATCACGTCGACCTTGACTGGATCGGGCATGGAGGAACGACACCCACATGGCCAAGATATTCAACCACTGATCACAGCCGGTTAAGTTCGATGCACACTGTCTGGTCATTCGTCATCATCGTCAACGGTAAAATACCAGCACTTCGCTGTCACACAATCATGATGGAAGAGTGAGGAGAAACAGCAGATAGCGCGGACCGATGATCGTCGAATATTCAAATAATGTGGTTCACAGAGTCCAACTCTACCTGTCCTTCTCCATGCGCCATTTTGATCATGTTCTTGTCAAAATTCGTCCGAAACTGCGTCCCAAGGTAGTACGGTCCAGTTTACATAGCAGCATATTCCGTAGAACGCTAGGTCCGCGTTTTAATTTTAGACGGTCCAGGTGTTTCGACGTAAAGGAATCCCAGAGTTGTCTTGCTGACGATGGTGCCACTTCTATGTCGGTCCTTAGCATTCTGCTCCATTCATTATGGTATATCAAAGGGCACGGTAGCTTGAGATAGCCCTTTATGGAAACAAAAGAAGATTACAACTGTATTTATAGGCTCATCACAGAATATTCCAAAAATTCGCGTTAGGATCTTCGTGAGGGGGCGAGAAGTTTGGAGTTATGGATGCTCCATCCAGACTGGCCGACAGTTTGACCAGTAGATGCGTGCCTTTGTCTAGCCCGTAGCCCGCACGTGACACATCCGTCCAATCGATGTGATGTTCGGTTATTAAGAGCGGCTGGCCTCTGGACACCCAAAGAGTGTCATCATCAAACTACCATGTCTCAGAAATTTACAACTCTTCGGATTTTACGTCACGTTCCGCACCGCCTTGAGTATGTTAAACTCACACCAAGACGTGTGGTATTCCTGTAAGGAGCATTTAGTTTTTTATCAAAACATCTTATGCATGACATTGAAAGGTGAAAGGGGTAGTAAGTAGTGGTTATAAAACTTATTTTCGTCAGTTTATTCGACATTCTAAAGTTCTCTTCATTTCCTTGTGGAAAAAGGGGTTTTCAAAGCACTAGCTTACCTGAGAAACCTAGAGTGATCTATTGTTCATCAGTTCATCAATGCTAACGATAGTGGAAGAACTTACGCAGTACACTCCAAATGAAACAGAAACCTTGATTTGTAATGTACGCACATGAAAACCAAAATTCAACCAACTAGGATAAGCAGGTGAAACTGATACACACTGGAAACCCCTCTACATCGAATAATCTTCAAAACTGACCGCTATTGGTGGGTCTTATTGGATTCCGGTTCCAACACTTTTGGCAGCAACAGCTATGGCAACTAAGTCCCCAAGCCACCAGACACACTGTTCCTATTGTTAAAGGAAAAAGCGAACGTGGTTGTTATATTATGATTCGATTTAGTTCGCAAGAAAGTCACAGATTCGGGCCTACGGATCCAGCCAGCCGTTGGTGTAGCAGAATAGTGGTACAGTATTTATCTTTCATATAAAGTCAGCCACTGAGTAAACGGATAGCTCGACATTTGAATCTAAGGATGACCCAGAAGTGAGACACATCTTCCTGGTCTGTACACTAGTTGGGTAGGCGATGGCTTAAGATATTCCAACCATCCACACGTTCATGTGTGTTCACCCATGTGTTGAGGTGTAGAGCCCCACAGATCAACCTGGCATCTACAACGAACTGAAAGACCTCTAGCAGGATCAAGCAGGCACATGTTGTTCTGGGTTGTTGTATGTATTGCGTCGAAAAGTGTAAAGTCCCCAACACTTTGAATTTGCGACGCTTTACAAAGATCGTCTTTAGTACATAAATGGTCGCCGGAGAGGAGAAACGTAAGTGTTAGTATCCTGATTTCTCCCAAGCTAAAGCACTGTTTTTATGGTCTGTAAGGAAATGCGCGAGAAATCAAGCCAATGAGTTTTTGGAAAGTGAGGTGAGTTAATAATTTTTAACTGTGTACGAGACCAAACCTTCATTTCTTTCCTCTACAAAGTCACCTGTCTACCAGTAACCCGATAAGTTTGGTTTTACTCTTTACAGGTGCTCCAACCCAGATCCCAACTGACTACTGATAATTCGACATTTCTGCAACTAATGCATACGAGCGTCCTCCTACAACTGATTGAACCGAAGTCCAAGAAATTCGACAGTATCAAGGTAACGATTAACCACCTGGTGAGTGATCCATCCATTTCCATCTTCAAACCACTGAACGGCCGAAAACCGTCTAAACAGTAACATGGCATACGTAGTAATTGTTTTCCTCTCCGTTTTATCGTTTCCAAATTTTGTCCACTGCTCTCAAACGTTGTTCGGAGTGCCGGTAATAATCGTACTAACGGTGCATAAACCATATTCCGATCGCTAGCGCTTTCGCATACTGCTTTTAATTGATTCACTGTTTTGGAGTGAATTTGTTTACGGAGCTAGAAGTATGGCTTGCTAAGGAGGGCGTATGCCTCTATTGGCTAGATCGATAAAGGTTGAGCAGTCACCAACGGTGCAAACAAATTAAGTAATAGGCCCCCCGAAACGAATATCCGGATCAGTAAACAACCTAATCGATTCATTTATCCTGCGTGCCATATGGCCTTCCTTCGGGTCAAGTCCCATGAGAGCAGTTCCAACAACAGTAGACTAGCAGGTTTACCCGGCATGAACACAGCGGAAATAAAGATTTTAAAAACAAACCGTTCAACTGCGGTACCTTTCCAGTACACACCATACCACCCATAAAAGGTAACAGCGACGTACGCAGAATCAGTTGCTAAATGTACGGTGATAAATACTAATCTACGGTACGCCAAGGCCATACAGTAACCCACTCATTTGGCAAGGATAGAACATACTCTTTAAATGTGATTCTCACAAAGTAGATGGCGTGTCACGCATTCCCCCCGAATACAAGTGAATTTATACAGAACACAGTTGAACAGCAATCCGGACTTTCAGCATGAAAGGTGCGGTCTCAAATAAAATACAACCTTTGAGGCTCGAAACCTAACTCAGTCGACCGAGTCCAGCACGCCTTTATAGGTCGGAAAGGCGTTGTTGCTTATTCATATGGATGCCATTTTCCAAAAAGTCACAGCTTGAGGTAATTGAGTGAGGATGTGGAAACAGCGAATTTCTTCGTTAATTTGTTATTCCATGCAGTAGCAACGGCAAAGCACTTACGTTTTACCAAGATCATGGGGAAAGTGAATTTAAGGTCTCTGCCTTCAAATAAAGGATCTGATCCACAAAACAAGGGAAAATACTGTATAGTTCGCGTCTTTCTGGGGACCAGAAGCCGAGAGTTCGGTCTAAAATAATCAGGATGCTCAGTACATCCTACCATTAGGTATGCCCGTAGGTGCCATATTGACCCGACCCACTTTCACATTCAGTATTGAGATGTATGCAACACTATGTGTCATCCGTGCCATCCACTCAGGGCCGATTTGCTCTAGATACGATACTTCAACTAACGCGAATCAGTGGACGCCTTCTGGCTTTGAGCTCTCATGGTCAGTCAGTTTACTTGACTAGCTTTTCACGATGTCGCCATCAGGCATACGCGGCGTTTTATAAGGCATCGGCTAACCAGAGCGTGAACTACTGTCGTTATTTTTCCTCAATTATTTATTCCAAACAAGTAGATTATTCTCAGCTAGCCCACCCTTATTATCATTGCGGAGACACTCAGAGGCAGTAAGTCCTGCCCGATCCAGGACACTTTATGTACTTTGGCGCCGGGTTCTCGTTGTCGAAAAAGCTGCTATCAGTGGCCAACAGACCACCTGAAGAGTGAATTCCGGTTTTTTGTAGTTCCTAGGATAGTCGGTTATTATGAACCCCTTGTAGTGCCACAGTGCTATTGTGCAAAACATAGGGGGACCGTGGTCAGCGTAGCTTTTCACCATATCTAACCAGATGGAGTGCTATTAAACGAGTCATTGGAGGACATCCACAGCCAGCTCGGAGTTCCATGGAGTCTCACAGGTTTCAGTATGAGCCCAGATTCTCTTAACCAGTTGTAAATGATCTCCGTCCCTTCCGTGTGCGGATGATGTAAACGCTGGCGTGTTACAAAATTCCCGGACAACCGGTGCATACTCCAAGCTGACTTCGAAAACGCACTTAAGTGTACCATGAGAATGAACTGCCCCCAAACATGACACACAGTTCCATCACTTAGAGACAATACGTTTTCCTATTGCTTTGATAATCACCCTGCACCCTGAGTCTGGAATAATGCAGCAAGGGAACCTGGGTTCTTCACAGCTGGCTAATCCACTAGCGCAAGCCAAAGGACTTAGAAAGCTAAAGCTTGCAATCTTTACGACTCCACTAACAGCACACATCAAGCCTCATAGAGAAAACTCCGCACAGCTTTACAGCTTGTAGCTCAGGAGAGATCAAATAACCTTGGATATACTGCAAGGCGGGAAGCATATTAGCGGATTATAAACCTAGGCTCAAAGACGACGACTGGAGTTGAGCAGATCGACCTGAAGACAAGTACACAAGCCAGTGGCCAACCAGTGCTCGTAAGAGTACCCTGGTTAGCTACCTTGAGAGTCGGTGTCCTCTTTTACTTACAATAGCTTCTGTTCATTCTCTGCCGCACCAGTCTCCTCCATTGAGCTTTTCAGCTCTACCATATCTCCCACTCTATTTGCAAGCTTCTTTTGATCTGACGTATAAAGGACGGCCCAGCCGAGTTACTCTGCGGTCCCGTCCTGTATCAAGAAGTGATAGCGACCGTCCTGAGATCTTGTGGTTGATGTGTGCTCAAAAACACTAAGTGCCAAGTTTCATGCGCCATGTATAACGGTCCTTATGCCATCGCAGTTACGATTAACGCCCTCTAGAGAGGTCACTCTCAAAGCACCACAAAGGTTTCGGAAGTTTTGCTTAATTCGCGCTTAACAAGGTTTTTTGACTGCCAAACGGTAAATTAGCTTCCTGGGTTTCGAGTAGTCTATCCACTGGTATCTAATGGCTGTGCGACTGATTGGGCTCCATGGTTGTCTAAAGGCAGGGAAATTGTGAATAGCACGATGATGTTCACCGCGTCCAAACACAGTACTGCTGAGGAACAACTTCTGGTGAGTACAGAGTTGTGAGAGACGTTCACCATCATCATTATGACTCGGGTCTAACCCAAACATACCACTACGTCAGGCACTAAAAGGACTGAGATGCCCTACTTGCGCATTGAAAGCTCCAAATTTAGTCTATATCTGGAGAGTGGTCACTTATCGGAAGTGTCTTTCACTGAATCACGGCTAGAGCTGGTTGGTGCACAAGAAACCATAAACAAACAGGACTTATTATTTCGATCAATGAGTACTTTTGGAAGGGAACAGAAGAACGGCACACAGGCAACTGTTCACAAGTCTCCAAATAGACAAGAAAGTCTCAGCTCGGACGCTGAGAACCACACCAGCACCTGAACAACAAGCTGCAGTATGTGACGAATCCATAGGTGTCATAACCCCAATTATTTCACTTGAAACATGTGTTTGAGTTTCAGAAATGCAGCAAAAGTCTGTCAACAGAGCAGAAAGAGTGTGCGCAACAGCATCCGGTTGCCCGACTTCCTTAAGTGCTTGAAAACGGTATGGTTGCAATAACGCGAGAGAAACTAAGGATTGAAAGTGAAGCGACAGATGTAACAGCAGCGTGTAATCCGATAGTTTCCCAGGTGGCTGACGTGCCTATAGCTGGGATCTACGAAAGAGTAAACATCAAATGGGACGAAAAGGAAGAAAATGATGAAGATGGGATGCCAGCAGACTATTTTCGCACATGCGCCCTGTTGTATGCAGAGAATAAGACGAATGCCACCACGCCAATATGGCTTGAAGGAACCTTTGCGTGTGTAATTCATGGAGGCAACTAAACCGAGTTGCTGCCAAGATGTTGCCCCATTTGTTACAACCCCAAACCTGGAGGGCCGGTAGTGTCAGACTTCTATCTACTGACCAGTCCGGTAGGAGGGACTGTGGATCCTGAATGGATATCCTCCGGTATAGATCAATGAGTTGTTGAACAGTCACGAGAAAAGGTCGTCTATGCGCGACGGATTTTCAAAGGTAGCGGGTCAATCTAATACTTTTCCACAAAAGTATTAGCCTA
The DNA here is from genome assembly GCA_004794785.1 of Opisthorchis felineus. Classification (NCBI taxonomy): domain Eukaryota; kingdom Metazoa; phylum Platyhelminthes; class Trematoda; order Opisthorchiida; family Opisthorchiidae; genus Opisthorchis; species Opisthorchis felineus. The sequence goes on along the minus strand of SJOL01008189.1, from coordinate 87,755 downwards.
CGAGAGGTGAAGGATACTCGAAGTTGTGGAACACTATATGTATTTCAAAAGTCGCATTAACTGTGACGGTATTGTGCTAAACGAAGTCAACGCACGAACCCAAAACGCCACAACCGCATTTCCAAGTTTGCGCCACTTGTGGCATCAAAAAGACATGCCACTGGGTTTCAAAGGACCTGTGCATCAGGCTACAGTGCAGACTGCGAGACTTGGCCACTCCATTTGGAGAATTTGACACATCTTCAGGCCTCTAACCACCAATATCTTCGAAGTATAGCTGCAGTCGGCTGGAGCCAGCGATTTCGTAAGTTAATCAGGAAAAGGTATTCGATGTTTGATATTTGTACGAAGTTCATGATCGCTTTTTGAGTAGTATGATAACCGTCGAAGCGCCCCCATCCGAATCGTTCGCAGTAAAGTCATCATGGCTTCAAAATCTTGCTTGAAAAATGCAAGATGCCAATCATCCAGGCCAGGAGTCCCGTCGCGCGGAATAAACGGTACCTCGAGCTGGATTTCCATCGCTGAGTGGGGAATGGTATCAAAGTTCCATCCATACTCACTAGGTTCTACCAGGAAAACCAGCTGAACTGCTATTTGAAAAGTCCAACTAGTGGCCCAAGAATGAACTCCGGCCTTTGACTGAAGCCCTCCACCGGCAACTGATGGCTACATGATCCATCTACCGTAAAGAGTGGTGAGCGACGGGTGATTTCCAAGTGACAAGGTGTGGTCTTTAGTGTCGGCGAGGAACAGAGGACGTTCAGTACATGGCTCGAGAAGTCTATCCACATTATCCTTCCAATTTAGACGGTCATATCACCCACCAGGACAATATCTGTCCACTCTGCTGACCAGAGGAGCCGTGATAAGTCTCGATAAAATCCACCCTCCGAAGGTTTTGAGGAACTCAGGACCTAAAGTAGAGTTCCGTGGGACCCAACTCGAGGCGCGTTTAGATCTGATGTAGTTTGGCCAACTTAACATAGATGTCCGGGAACTCATAATCAGATTTACCCTAGCAAGAAAAATTCACGAAGAAGTCGTTGACGCATTTTGTCAAAGGCTTTGGTGAAGTCTAAATGGATCATATGCAGGCAAGTCCCGTCACTAAGTACATCAGCCCACTTTTGCGAGCAACTCAGGGTGGTGCTTACGGGACCCGAACGGTTTTTAATTACGACCAAGCCCTTCGAGATACTGATGCGACCCTGATTTGATTAGTGTATCAATTGGCTTGCATAGAATTGAGAGTAGACTGATGGGAAGCTGACCTATGAACATGGGTTTGACACTACTACGTCAAGGCGTTACATGGAGAAAGATATTTCCGGGAATATCTCGATTTGTTGCTGCAACATAAGTGGGACGTAGTCACGGAGTAACAAGGGAATGCTTACGAGAGATATCCTGCAATCACATGTTAAACAACCTCCACCGGGGTAACAGAATACGGTAGTTTTCACCCATATGCACTCCATCAGCCCATGGTTTCCAGTTCGTCCCCTGTGCTTGAATCAACACAACTGTCTGCCGCTCACGCTGTTTTTCCTCTTCCATTGACGTCCACGTCTCTCGAGTCCATTTAACAGCATTTTAACACCACTGGAGACTGTTTGTGAACCGTTTTCAGCAAAACGAATCTTCCAATATCCTAGGACCGCCCTAAATCTGGTTCACGAAATCCGAACTCAATTCCTCTGACATGTAACTTCAATTGGCCAGAAGCTAAAGAACTTTACGGGGCTTTTGTGAAGTACCCATTATCACTTTATCGAACTGTGTCGGATAGCGACGTTTCCAGACACCATACGTAAGTGATGTTGGGAGATAACACAAACAAGCCTGAAGACCCCGAAGAGCCATCATCAAGGCCAAGGCAGAAAAAGAAGTTACTGAGTAGACTGTGGATGTGTATAGCCAAGCTGCAGACATCATCATCGACAGCATGACATCAGTGTTCAACACCGATGCTTCACTGCTGCAGACGCTTCATGAAGGAAGTAGTGGCGGTAAATGAAAATAGAGATGGAAACTGCACATCTGCACAGACAGTCTGCACACCTTCTGGCGGGTAATTCTGCTTTGGTTGTGCTACCTACTAATTCGTTGGCCTCTCCCAGGGCTGCCAGAGACTCCAGTGCCAGCTCCACTTGTATTCAACGCAGGTAGAGGGGAGTTTTAGAGACGTCCAAGGTGAACCAGTAAGGTCACCTCTACACGCCTGGCCTCCTCAAGTACAACGGTTTCGGCATAGCTTATAGTCATCATAGTCCAACAGAGGGTTACTGGACTGAAGCTTATTCTGCAGGTTTTTTTCGCTTCCCACCAGTGGTCATGACCTTATGCCGATCCACGTTGAATCTCAGGCAGTCTGTGCTTGTTGGCAGAGAAACTGCCCATGTTCTAGTCGCATCAAGGGTGTCAAGTACAGCTCAGTTGGTACTTGAGGCGGCAGCATTCAGACAATCTAAACCAGCATTTAATACATTCTTTCCAACTGTAATAGAAAAGCAGCTGGGAGCAGACCCAATCCATTGAAACGCAAAAGTGATGGAACACCGCTTCTGATTGGAGTTGAGTAAGCAACCGGTCCAGGGTCAGAGGTGTGCAGTGGGAACAAGACCCAGCACAACATACTACTGACCCGAGTGTCAACCGAATGGCAACATCCAGGGTTAAACTAGCAGCTTAAGTCCGGTTTAGGATGGTTTAAGATGTCAATTTGTACAAGTCATTCCAGGTGTTGGAGTCCCCCACGGTGGTTATACCGTTCGTTTGTCAAATCGTTCTCTCTTATCCAGAGTACTGGTGTTGGACGAGCCGCGAAAGAGGTAAACAACGGTCATTGATTTTGGTCCAGATTTAATTCGAAAGTATATAAGTCCATTCATCCCAAAGCCACCGTTGAACAGTCCTGAGATTTATACACTAAATTGATCTCGGTCTCCCTCCTTCTGGTACTGTCTGGCGGTGCAAGGGATATCAACTTCAGCATCAAGCACTGACGACCATAACCGGTCCAAATAAAAGAGACCAACCTAAAGTCAAGTTACTTACTCATGGAAGCAACCTCGTCGACATTGTTCACAGACCACTGCCGCAAAAAGAGAAATATTGTGTCGGGATTGGTGCAGCCAGAAGACGAGTAATAGCTTTTTCACTACTTGGGTACTTACATGAAGATCATTTTCGTCCTGTTCACGACGGTCTCAGTTGTCGTCCTTTTTAGCTTGTGCGCATTCTAGTCTTGGGACTAATGTCCGGGAGAACACGATATGCTTTCGACAGAATTCTATGAATATTACTGTTTACACTACTTCTGACTGAACAAGTGTAGGTAATCATGCGGAGTTCGATTATTCTGCTGGCTGTTTCCACCGGAAAGTCCTGACTTTATAGTGCCAGCTTCCGTCTCATCAAAAAGAGCTCTAAAGCCACATCCGGTACTTTATCCATCATGTCTTTGACAGGTTTCCGCAATTCGATGGCATCAATCAGAGTAACACACTCCTCCCTGCCATACCCTGCGTCCCACTTGTGCGAAAGTCCACTCGTGACGGCTTCTGAGTTTTTTTAGTCGACCGGCAAGATTTTATCAAACGCTATTTCCAGAGAAGTCAGGCTAGAGTTTGGCTCCGCGAAGATCCGCCGAAGAAGCCAAAGAGGCTGTATTGGGCACGAAGTCCGTACTCCCCAGCTCGACAAAGTTATGCTTTATGTCGTCTGCTGTAGCTGGTAGCGGAGTTTGTTCGGAGTCGACTGCTGTGGAAAGAGATAAGGGTATCAGGTAGGCATGGGCCGATGGGATACATGTGGTGTGGCCGTTCTACCCGGGGGAAACACTATCCTCTTCAGCTTGAAGTTCCACTCTGATCTTGTTAACACGAAACAGAACTCTTGAACGCTCTGGGTAAACGTATCAAAATGAGATGCACGGCCTCAGGTGAGGCCACCAGGGTAAGTGCCAGGGCACTCGCACCACCCACAGTACAACACAATGGATGGCTTCCGACGTTTCAAGCATTTTCAACCCACTTCACTGAAAATAACAGTACAGGAAATAGGTGGCATTTACCACGTTCGAAAACACAAACCACGCGTCAACACCATTGGGGGAGAGTAGCTGCAACCTTTAGAGGTGAATATGATGAAAAATAATTGGGTAATAGACAACGTTCACAAGGTCCGAATAATGGATCACACACCCGAATCGTAGCTTCCAGTTTCTGAGGTTGAACGACTTGGTAGACGCCTTCTAAGTGAAGATACCGAGAACTTTGAGTCCTTGTTGACAATTATATTGCGACTTTCAAGTTAAAATACCTTCGCTATTTCCTGCGCGATTGTGTCACCCTTCGATTCGTTCAGTTTCTCAACCATAACCGATGGGACCTGGAACCCACCAGACGTCATCGTCCGAACTCAAGGTCGGAATCAAATCGGCGGGTGCTAGTTGAGTCCAATAAAACACATTACCCAAGACACCTATAACTACAGCGTCAAGTGCTTACTTCCGCTGTTAGACAAGGGGTCACTCGAATCTTTCTCAGTTATGCTGTTAACTGGTTAGGCTCTGCGAATACGACCATGTTCTTTTGTTGTTTTGACTCCGTCGTACATCCTCTCCATGCACTGTGCAGCCCCACCCATCAAGCAGTATAATGTTCCGCACACGCGTTAGCATTTGGCAATGGATGTCGACAAGACGCCGCCGGAATTGGCCAGGTTGAAAATGACGACCTTACGCACCACTTTCCACTTCAATCCTCCGACTTTTGTGCTATTTTGAGCACTCGAGATGCAGCCTGTAACACAGTTCAAACACTACCTCAACGACGTACTTTTTCACGTATTTACCAGAGCACCGCAATTGCACTCAGACTGTTCAATAGTGCGCACCGACGTCCCGTTTTTCGCCCAATTCGACAACACGCTTCCCTCAAATCCACCAGGATTCTCAGATTCGAGCATTTCTGGCGAACCTCAGGAACCATGTGCTCAACTAAAAAAATGGACCAGCTTCCTCCAAGGCATACAGCCAACTGCATGCTTCCTAAACCACGATGCGGCATGTGACCAATAAGCCCTTGAAAAAGCTTCATTCCTGATTGATATGCATGTCTCCGAGCCTCATCAGCGAGAGAACAATTGTCACCAGGCTCAACACTTTCAGATATCCCTTGAGAATATCCTTCCAACCACCAATGCTAGCCAGATCACCATTGATGCGTATGAGAGTTTTCATCCAAAAAATGCATCCTCAACCACCATCCACTGGGTTTGTCCGGTACCCCGGTCTGTTTGGCTGTCGAAGCAAACTCCTTTGGGTCTCAGGCATCTGCGTCGACACTGGAGTTGCTTACCGCCGCAAAATCGAATAGGCCAGTGTGACTGTTCCGCTTTAATCGGGACACTCGAAGCGAAACTGGAGCTTCTTCCCAAAGCTCTGGAGGACGCAAACGCAAAGAATACAGCGACATGGACGAAAGTTGATAAAGGACTTTCTTCGCTGAATGAGTACCTTGCTCTATCCATCCCGGGTCCACTGGCTGCGAAGAAAGTCATCCAGCTCTTTGATGCGGCAATAGAGACCGCCAGGGCGTCCCTAGTGGACAGACGCGTAAGGGAGAGCAGGCTGATCATCTGAGGGTCGTTCTCCAGAAAAATCACGCCAACGAAGCAGACAAAGTCGTTCCTTGGTAGTGTCATCACGAAGCCCGACCACGAATTGCTTCACGAAGATTGGCTACGTCAGAAGGGAAGCAAGCGAACACTTGGGCTTCTGGTCACCCTTTCCTCCCCATCTGCCGTACAGAAAATCTTGGAGCGGGCTA
>SJOL01008189.1:21122-79176 GCA_004794785.1 Opisthorchis felineus | reverse complement strand
TATCAGATGCCATATTTTTCGACTTCTCAAAGGCATTCGATCGAGTCCCATACGTCCCGCTGCTCCACAAACTCGAGTCTTACGGGGTTCAAGGGAACATCCTACTCTGGATCAAGGCGTTCCTATCAGACAGAACATTCCGAGTGAAAGTAGGCTCGACCTTTTCCTGTATTGGTCGCATGAATTTCCAAACACTCTATGGAACCTACGTCAGACCGCTTCTTGAACATGCCAGCCAAGTTGTCTACTTAGGACGCCCGAAGTGCGTAACCCTCACTGAGCGTGTCCAGTGAGCTGCTACGAAAATGATTGCCGACCTTAAATCCGTGGAGTACGAAATGCGTCTCACAGCGCTTGACCTCTTTCCCCTCGAGTATCGCCGTCTCCGAGGGGACCTAATTCTTACCTATGCCCTGTTTGAACAAGGTTTAGCCAACAGGTTTTTCACCGTTGAGACAGCAAACACACGGCGGGACATGGTAGGAAGGTTTTCAAGCTCAGAGCGAACACTTTTATTAGGCAAAAATTTTTCTCATTTCGTGCAGCAGCTGCATGGAAATACCTTCCTCCGACAGTTGTCCACGTTCCTTCTAGAACACAGTTCAAAGCACTACTAGACACTTTCCTATGCGAGTTCTCGTGCTGGCATGCATACTGCCCCGCGCTGAGAACTTATAGAGCAGTGCTACACCCTTTTTTGTCCGTGCCTTTCAGGTGAACGACAACCGCAGAACGACAGGAACACAAACGACCCGGGAAACTTGGTCAAATCCTCGATCCTGCGTATCAATCCGTGAATCCGTGCATCCGTGAACGCCACATAAATGTGTCTGTCCTATTCAACTTCACATACCATCAGGTTAAAAGTCTCTGTCCCTCATGGAGTTAACCAGTTACACCTACGGTCCGCTAGAACCCCATACCTTCGTGTTACCAACATCTTGGTCTGCTCTAAAGCACTAACATTAGTGACGCCTCTGAAGAGAGATGCACTAAAATTCCGGCTCACACTGTTGCCCAAAGAGCCCCTCCATAAACAAAGCCGCACATACCGTCGACTTCAAACAATTTAGGATACCAATTCTTAGTGCCGGCGCTGGAGTCGCAACAGTACTCAAATCCCTTTACGTCCCTGGCTAGAAACCTACGGCAAACTATACACCTGACTCTTACTTTACGGCCACCTCACCCTCCTCTACGCGGGAGCATCTCGCCTTACCATCTGCTTATCTAACCGTAGCGAAATCACCCGTGCCCAGAAGACGGACTGCACTAAATTTTGCCAGCACACGTTCTCGCCACAGGCCCCATTGCACAATGTCCTTTGGCGTTCCACGCCCACCGAAATGCACCACCAAGCTCAAGCAGTCGCTGTTAAACACTCGTTATGTACAATCTCTCTCAACACTACCTCCGAGTGTGTGCTCATTGTCTATCTTCATAGACCCTACCTTCACTCCGATTTCCCATAATTGCACCATGGGCGCCCGAAACCACGTATGCCACGTTCCTAGAGAAACTCCATACTGGAGACAACCCAGCGCTGGCTCTGCTGCATATCAGTTTCCACCTCAATGCCGGCCCGCCCATCTCCTACCTTGTCACCCCTGTCAGTACCATCTCACTCCTCCATGCCCGTCACCTCCAATAGTTCTACAGCTTTCCATTCCACACTCCATGTAAGGGCGACGAGAAAGATTGCTTGTTTAAAACCTCCCCACTTCCCGGTGCCTTCCTCCCAAATAACCTCCTTGACCCCTCCCCATGACGGCTGCAACGCCCCAAACGGCACCCTTCATAATGGGTTCGGACTAAATTCCTTACCAACCACCTCTAAAAAACATGTAGCCACATCTCGATCGGCCCTGAACAAATCCACACAACCCTGCTTTCTGTACCTCAACCTGTCCAACCCGAATACCCTTGGCACCGAAATCCGGCGTAAGCGAATTTAGCAAACTTTCGGTTAGTACAATATGTTCGCCCAAGGACCACACAATAATCCTGTTCAGTTCCATCTCTTTGCTGCCCGATGTTCACAGTGTCCAAGTCTTAAGCACCATCGTAAGCGAAGCCCGATTTGTGAAACAAATCATGGCTCTGAACTCCTGAAACCCACTTTTTATCCTTTTTCTATAATATCCACCGCTCTGATAGGACAACCTCTAGTGACGTTGGCAGTGCAAGCTACTCCATATGCAAAACTCGTGCAATCCCTTTTAAAGATCTTTTGCGCTATAGTGGCTTGTGTCTATCAACCAATGGCAATCGCCTCTGAGAATGCTGCTGGCTTGTTCCTTACGACCTTCTCCGTGCAGGACCTCCACTGTGTCCAATTTTGTGCTGCATATTTCGTACTTCGTGCATGTCTTTTGTTCCGCCACTAGGAACCCATCCATTACGCTGTGCTACTTGCTTAACTTAGTGCAGAACGTTGATCTCAAACAGTGCTGAGTCCCACCAACGGGCCACACACAATAACTCCAGCAGTTCCAAAATAACTTCTGGCCTTAGCTTCAATCTATCCGCGTGCGTTCTAACACGAAAAATCAACCAATTGCCCCTTTTTCGTCTGTCCCAAATCCTGTCGTTATAGCTGAACTTCCAGACCTACAGTTTGTCAGCTGCTTCTCGATCATAGTTGCCTGTCCTCCTAAAGTTCAATTCGCAAGCTCTACCACAAATTACGGTTAATTGTGGCAAGCAAGTCTAACAACCTCATTAGACCCCGTCCTCCTCATTCACTTGAAGGACCTGTCTTATAAGGGCGACAGTCTAACATACGGTTCGCTGAGCAACCGCCACCGAAACCACTTAATCCTGGACCAAAACCTTTTTGCCTCCCCCTTTAACACCGGAACCGTTCCCTATCGACAAATCAGTTTACAATTTACTTTACTCCTAAACGGGGCCTCAGCCTAACCATCTCCAGCCTCAGAGGGTTCCGTCATTTCCCTCGCCGGATGAAGACTCTAGTACGTCTTGACAAAACCATGCCAGTCAAATTCTTCCAAAGTTCAAATGCCTAAGGTTGTCGGCTGCATGAAATTCCCTTTCAGAGGTGCATTAGTAGTTACCGACTTCATTCCCCTATATAACTTCATTGCAGTATGTGATGCCGGGTACTCTAATGTAGTTGTCTATCAAGGTATACAAGAGGTTATTCTTCAGGTCCCCCACTAGGACGTGCCACAAGACCTTGTTTTAGTTGGTATCAATGGATCCTTCCATCACAGATTCACATAGACCTGTACTATAGGGCCCGCACCCCTCAAAGTGGACACAAACTGCCGTATACACTACAAGCCACCACTAAGGTCATTCATCGGAGCGTGCCAGGCCTGATTGCTTTCCCACTGTATCACAAAGAAGTCTTCGGAGCCGACTCCCGTGGTGCACCTTTACCCTTTGAGGGCGGACTTAAACTAAGTACACTCTCTCCCTTCTTCTTGTAACTCGACGTAACATAGTATCTATGACTCGCTGGCCAGAAGCCACTCTTCTGTGTTTATTTTCCGTCAAATCCAAAGTAACAACGTTGCGCTCCCCCACCTCCGCTGGCGAGTTTAAGCCTGGATGCGAGTACACTGTTCATTCTCCTGAGACCGAAGACCTTCATCTCAGGTGCTTTTCCATTACTATCCTTGTGCCATCGGACGATCGATGGTAGGTGAACCGAATGCTTGCTATACTCGTACAAGCAAAAAGTTCAGCCTACGTCCACCGCATTTCACACCCGGGTTTGAGTCAGCCACTGGCAATAATTATCACCAAGTTTTCTTTGCGATAATGTTACGTTCATAAGGCATGCAACACGATCAGTAGTAATACGCAATCCTATGCGGGTGTAGGTGCAACCCACATAAAAAGCTTCATCCATTTTATCCAATTATACCCAGTAGCTTGATCATCCTCAAAGGCCTCTATCCATTCCTGGATTTTTCCGTAACAAGTCGCCGGCATGGAAAATAGTGGGAATCAGTTTTCCTTGTATGCAACATGAAACGAACAATACGCTCAGCAAATAAAAAATATTGGTTAATATAAAAGTACAAAAACGACACGTCACAATCAGCTTTATTCTTCGGCGAAAACGCCCATTGTGTAAACTTGGAAGTGGCTTATTAGTGATGGACAGACAACCAAAACTGTAATTACCTCCCCTGCGGCCTTCATATGCCGCGCTCTGTGTGTGTTTGCACTTCAGTCAGCCCCTGGACACAACTCCCACATGAGATACAGAACGTCAGCCTCCGGGTCCTCTCGAAAATTGGCTTTCCTGCTGGTAGCATTTTCGGACAGCATCTAAGCATGTCGTGTGGACGAATGCAAGCTTTTATTTCTGGTCTCAGCATCACCATTTTCAAACAGAACTGCAAGAGATGACATACAGCAAATAACGATGACGTTCCCAGAATTTCTAGCAGATGGTTTATCTCCAGGACTGCTCGGACGGCTGACCCTTACACGCACACCCCCAATTCCTCTGAAACCGTAGTTTGAAGAAGGGAATCTTTAACATAAAGTTTTGGCATTTGATGGTATTTTTCCGAGCCCTAAAAGCCTCTCCATGCGGTAGCAGTCTTGTTGGAAGCTGTTTAAACGTACTCAAGGTGCGCTATCTGCACGGAATTCGTATTTTAATGGCTGCTAACGGCCCCGCGTGTAGTCTCCGTGAAAGCGGTGGGAAATTTTGTTGAGAGCTGGTTTCTTTGCGTGTTTTCTTTTGTATTGGATTTTGAAATAATCTAAAGACGATATGATTACGCCCCCTTTTTCCGCGCGGCAGCGATTTGCGACTTGTATCGGAAAGGACTTTTATCACTGCGGCAGGAGTCGCCAAACAAAGCCAAGAAATTCGTCACAGCTAGTAAGTTTATTTATGATGGTCAGCACACGCTATATCGGGCGCAAGGCAAGGTTTTATATTTCACTGTTGTGCCCACCCCTTGATAGTGCCATTGGGTAAATTCGTGGGCTTACAATGCTTTTAAGTTCTGGCACGAAACCAACGGATTGGAAAGGCCTTATGGGTGCACGTAACGCGCTCGTCTGGGAAATATTGGGGATACGTTCCACTACGGGCGAGCCATCAGACTGGGTATGGCTGTCGCGGTACCGTCAATGTGACGTAGTACTTCTGTTTGCGGACAGCCCCGTACATAAACATATTTGGTGAGAAATTTGGGGTTGACTTTGTAGCTAGGGTTTGCCAAGGAATCGTATCAAATTAAATTCAACATGGGTCAAGGATATCCTTATTTTCATTGAGAGCGCACGGTGGTTCATTGCTGCCATTCAAACGAGGCAACAAGAGAGCCGTGTCTACAGTGGGGACTCAAATTTGGAAAAGGTGTCAAAAAGGTCTGCCAGAAAGCACTATGACATGGGTAAGATTACGGCCTAAAATAGCAGGCAGTCAAAAGTGATCACAACTCCTAACTATTAAAGTGAGGTGATACTGTCCGATTTTGAAAACGGTAATTGAAACTCAGGTGGAAACGATGAGTATGTGGCAATGCAAACGGGCGTGGACATATGTGATTACAGGTAACGTGCATTGGCTAAATTGTGCTCAAATAAGGTAGCCTGGAACGCGCTTGGACGTGAGATCGGAGAAAAACGGATAATGTCTGGCGGTGTTTCGTGTCTACACAATAGGGTGACCTTATAATGGCGGCGTTATAGCCTGAAGAAAAGCGTAAAGTCTTTGCAAAGTGAGCTGTCACTAAGGCGTCATACCGCATGTAGTTGATGAGTCTCTGTTAGCACGTTTTGCTCTCCTATCGATGAATTTTTGGATTCACAGGAGGATTGCCCGGGATAAATGCTACAACCAGGGCAAGCTCAGGTCAGCGACACAGGCGTCAAAAAAGGTTGCTTCCATTATAGTTTTCTTTTTCCTCCATTGCAGAAAGCGGATTATGAGGTTCAGCATATGGTAAGAATACCATTTGGGGGAGGGAATGCGGTTGAAGTGAGAGTTGTCAACCATGAAGTCTTTCGCATCGTCAGAGAGGGGAGGCGCGGAAGGAGCAGATATGGTACGGAAAGATATGAAGAGCTCTACAGGGGCCTCCGTACACAAAGCACAGTCAATCAGGAGTTCCCACTCTCTCATTTTCCGTTTAGTGATCGACGAGATAATGAGACGAACGCTTAGGTACCTTCTGAACTTCTGTGTTCAAATACCTTCTGACCCTGTCGATCTGAAGTATTCTGAGGAAATACTTCTCTTCTTTGAAGAGGAGGAGGAGGCGCAGTTGTTTTTGGATGAACTGACCAAAGTCATCCCGTCCTTTGGCAGGCACTTTGCACCCACAAAGTGTAAGGTCATGCCCCTGAACACGCAGTCACTGAACACGCCATTTGCAGCCCAAGGAGCGCATTTGTGGAGCGTTTTATCTACATCAGGATATTATTATTAGTTCTAACTCTAGTGTGACACATGAGGTCAATACATGAATCTGCGAGGCCCGAGTCGCTTCCGCTAATTTGAGACACCTGGGACGTCAAAATGTTGTATCCATGAATCTCAACGGACGTGTGTATCAAGCTACAGTGCAGGCTGTTTTGTTGTATGGCTGTGAGACAGCCCGTTCGACCTGCGGAAATGAGAGGTCTTCAGGTATTCGACAATCGTTTTCTCAGGACCGTAGCTCGTGTGGGTTGGTGTCAGCGAATCCCTAATGAGACAATTAGAAAGCGACGTTTCGTTTGCTCAACAGGTACCTCCATTGAGGGCTATATCCATCACCAAAAGGTGCATTGTTTAGGCCGAATAGGTCAACAGGTAGGACATTTGTGGATGGACGTGCAAGGTGCATTGAGAGGATGGTTTATAGGGAGTCAGGGTCAACCAACCACTTGGAGGACAAAAGCGGCAGTCGTGGCATTGAGGCGGTGTATGTTACCTGGATGTGCGTTGAAGGATATTTGTTCCTGGGCAATGAGATACAGTCACCAGCTAGATCATCATCATTATCTGAGAGAGTTGGATCGCATCAAGCTTGGCTGTCCTAGTAGCTCATCTATTCGGATATTATAGAAACGACTGTGGAAGTGAAGGTGGGTTGCAATACCCCGGCATAAACGTTGAGTTGGATGAGGCCCAAGTCTGTATGCTAGACAATGTAGCCAGGAATATCTAGCAGCCATCAGTATGATTTGTATGTCTGATATGTGGAATCATTTTTGTATACAACCAGGTGCTGAAAATCACAAACGCAAGCAGGTTAGTTGATCCTTTTTCCATAAAGTAGTTCCTAGTTGGTGGGATTGTTATTGCGGTTGATTATGGAACGGTTATAAGTTATGCTGAGGGTGACGGAGCCATCGATTATTTTAAGCTACGTGATATTGGTATAGGAAACAGAAGAGGAACGAAGTTGGCTTCAATGGTCTAATTGAGCAGATTTTACACCAAGCACTCGCCCAATCACTAGGTCTTTGCCACGGCCGCATACATGGGTGCACGTTTGAGGACGCATGCGGTCGAATGCCGAATGCTGCCATCGAATCATCGATGTACATGCGGCTCCCTCATTATCGCAAGTGTGACTAATTGAGCAATAAGTGAGTTTACCTTTGCAACAGTGAGACTCCAGCTTCAGCTTGGACACCGATCAAGAATTGTGGACAACGGGATTTATTAAGCACTCGGTGAGTTAGCAGCTACAATTTTGTTTAATTGTGTTTTCAGTGATTTTGCAGGTCCATGCGAGTTGCAACTGACTATACATCTTCCTTCCAGGAACCCTGCTAAGTGTAAGCGGCTTCCTGAAACTGAGAATTGGATTCACCACACGTTACGTTTAAACCGACACAACCAACCAACCCACCAAGGGTGGCTGCGTATCTTTCATGCATGAACTTGACAGGCGGGTGACCATTGGATTGGTCATTGGCCATTGGATCAGGTTACCGTGCCTCATAATCCGCGTCGCACATAGACACGGGCATACCAGTTACGATAAGTAGCCAAAATAGGCAACATCCTGTACAGTTACGAGTGGGACGGGCAGCCTTTGGCCTTTAGATTGGGTTATAACGCATAGTTGAGGCCTCATTTTCATCACCCCGCATGGATACTGGCCGGCTGTTTACTCCTAGTAACAAAGACAAGTGACAATGCGTACAGTTATGCGTAGAAAGGGCCGTCGTTGGCCATTAAGTTAGGTTGCCGTGCATAGCTAAGAGTTCAATCAACGCCGCAAATAGACACGGGTCTAGCAGTTAAGACAAGTAGTCGAGGTGAGTGACAACGGATACCATGGTTATCATGGTGACCGGCAATGGATGTCCGTAGTTGCCACCATTATACTTGCGCTTTACGACACACGCCAACGATGGAGTGTCATATTCCTAATAGGAATGATATCATCGTGTTGGTAATTTACCTGTAGTAATCTCGTGACGCTATATTGTACACAGGCTATTTAAATATATCTGGGAAAAGGGTTCATCCACAGGGATAGCCCTCGCACTGCCACTGCACAATTCAAGCAGTTGTCTAACACTGTCATACTCAATGGAAGACGAGCTCCACAGGAAAATGTGTTGTGCTAAATTTCACCGAACCAACTCATCTCATTTGTTAAACCTGAGGAGTATAATGCAAACAAACGTCACGGGAAGATTTTCTTGGATGGAATTTGCATTGGATAATCTGTATATCTCTGTTATCTCATTCTTAGAGAACAACATAAAACGCCAATTGCGATCTCGTGATTAACCTCTCGTAAATCGGTAACCAAATGCGAATCGGTGGTGGTCCGCGACCTTGAAATTCCGCTCATTTAAACAAATTGCTATGAGCAACATAACACCGAGAGGTGCAAACGGATTGGACTAACTCTCCGTAAAAGTCATAACTTCGAAAACCGTATACTTTTGGCTGAAATAATTTTGGTTTGACTCTAGTGAGCGGTGCTTGGAAGACGCTTGAATTCGAATTACCATTTCGTGCGCCAAGGATAATGGCCCAGCTAAAGGGGCAAAGAACAGTAACAATAATTTTCATTCCCAACTGGTGGCTGGCATGCCATCATATACAATCATAACGGTACATTCAGAATAAAGACAAGACTGGCGCCAGTTTTGGATGCCCAACAATGCGCAGAAGCGGGCAATCACATCAATAATGGGCGTTATCCACATAGATGAGGTCATGGTAAACTGACATGACATAAATGCACTGGACACTGAGGACAGAGAAACTCGGTTAATAGGTTTTTTCCAGCTTGCAGAGAACATAGTAATTTGAGGCGAAACTGGGCACGGTCATTTTTCTGGCAGCCATTTCGTATTGTTTGGAGGATGATCCCTATTAGAATAGTATCGAATACCGCAACGGGAAGAATTTTTAAAGGCCCTACTGTCGTTGGTCCGTTTGGTTGCAAAAGCTGACCGACTACTGGCCAACTCGTGACAGACCATTCGGCAGAGGCCAGACGTTTTTTGGAAAAAAGCATGGTGCACCATGGTATGTCACATCGCGTTAGGCTCATTTGTTGACGCCGTTGTGTCACAAAGACACTCGGCTCAGGTGCCTTCTTTAACGTCGTAGCACTTTAGAACCCAAACACAACCGTTGCCACATCCTTGCCTTGGCAAAAATAGTGGTTGCACGCTGTGCGCCTGTACGATAGGATTGAATTGCATTACTTGACTGGCTATGCCCTCGGTCGGGTAAAGTGTCCTTCAGCTGAATATGCCGAAGTCAATACCGTCTAATGGTCGGCCATGTTGCGATTCTGCTACCACGCATGGGGACAAGAGAGCTGATCCGCAGTTGGATACATCATGCAAGAAGCGTTACCCTGATGCTTCGCAACCAAGTGCATATGTATCCCGATTACCTCAGATGTAGCAAGAATTATCTACCAAGTACCGGGGTTCTAAGGTTAACCTTCGCATACAGAATTAAAAATGGTCCGTTTTCAAATGCTGGTATCGCTGGCTTGAGTTTTTTTTGGCCCTGGCATACCTCGTTGAAAATCCACATGTGATCAAACAATGCAGCCTTTAAAAATGAAAGGCAGGCTGTTGCGAATGCGAGCCTAATAGGGCAGAAGAAAGTGTCGCGATGCCTAGGGGAACAATTCGTTCCACAAAGACAACACTCATCTTTCCAGGTTTAGCCTACGCTCGCCGATAAAATATCAGCTTACAAACACACAACATGACCAGATGAACAACTTCATCTTCTAGTCCTTGACTCCTGAGGGCTCACTCAGTCACAAGAAGTCTGTGCATCCCCCTTTGTGTGGCAGGTAGTGTCAGGTACCCAGTCATTTCCCAACCAAAAATATTATTGTTTGCCTCAACCCATAACTGTCTGCTTGCTTTCCTCCTACTTATCCACCAAAACCACCTGGTAATTCTTTCCAAGATATCCGTGAACACCCTTTATTTTTTCGGCAACCTCTCCAGTGACAGACCAATCTCCTTCACAAACTGCCCCCTGAGCACCCGTTCTCCTAATGTTGCTCCGAAGAATTCCGGCCCGAAGCCATGGTTTTGGGCCCCATTTTCTCAAATTGCGCATTTTTCCTTACTTCTCAGTCATATAAACGACCATCGATATAACGAAGCCTTGGTAATTCCGTCGTCAAGATTGGTGGCTTAATGGGCACAAATGGCAGAAAGTACAAAAGGGTGAACAGTACTTTAGAGTTTGGGGCAAATTTAGCGGATTAAAACGGTCTTGTTGGCGCGTGTCATTTGCTTGTTAGAGTACTAGCAGAGATGTGGTGAACTACCGGGAAGTCATCAGGCTGGGTATGGCAGTCTCGGTACCGTCATCGCGGCGCCCCACTTGGGTCCATTGATGTTTCCGCACGTGGAAGTCTTGGAATAATCAGTTATGTTTGCAAGGGTGGTTAGGATTGGTGAGGGAAATGCGGTAAACCAGGGGTGAACCAGGAGTGACAAACCATGGAGCAAAGATATTTTTGAGCTCACCTAGGGCGCAGTGTGGCTATTGCTGCGATTCAGACGAGGCAGCAAGACAGCTGTATCTGGAAGGATGACTCAAAACGTGAAAGTGTCAAAATGTGCCAGGGTGTGATTTGAACTACAACCCGAAATAACAGACTACCTAATTGAGGCGACACTATCCAACTTCAAAAACGATAATCGACGGTAGAGTGGAGAGAGTAGAGGTCGTGATATGTGGTCTATACAAACGGGAGCGGCGGTATGTGAAGACGATGGACGTATGTTGGCCAAGTGGTGGTTGTGTAATCGTTCATGAAGCGGATTAGAAAGGATAGAGACGAGAGTAAAAATCGTGGTAAAGTTGTACGTGCCTTTGCAGCTAGCTCGTGTTGCTGGGTAGTTAGGTGCCATGCATTTGGGAAAAAAAGATTATAAGGCATTGGAGCGTGCTAGTACGGAAAAATGTCTTGGGATGGAGCGACGATGCGTAAGGTCACGATGATGAAGGTCTGTGGCTGGTCGTTGGATTAGGCTATCACGCACAGTTGAGGCCTCAATCAGTGACGCAGATAGGTATGGGCCCAATGCTAAGCGGAAACGCGTAGAGCTATCATGAAAGGCAGTGGGTGGCCTTAGTTTCCGGAAACGTTTCTGCGCTTTCTATCATAATCAAGATTACTGACGTCACGCTATATAACTGAAAGGATTTCTCACCTAGTTGGTGGCAGTTTACATGAAGATATCTGGAAACACTGCATTATCTCCTGACCAGTTGCGCATAACTTTGAGTGGGGATCAGTAGGTATATATATTCTCGTAGTAACTGAGTTCAGCAAGTATATCGGTATAACCAGACGAAGTAAATTTCAAAATTCAGCACGGCGTAACAAGTAGAACATATGTATTCGAATTGTTGTATGTGTACAGCACTTGGAACATTAAAACAAGAGAGTGATGAATAGAACCAATGAATAGAGCATCAGTCATGTTCATCACATCCGCCACATCTTGAATGAGCGTATGGATGTTTATAGTTCAGTGGTGGTTTTGATCGCAATCTTTTGGATCTTCTCGGATTGGAAACTTCGGGTTCTTCACTGGTAGTATGTTCTTCAGAGATAACGTTTTGTTTTGATACAATTTGATCATCTACGAATTATTCATCAGTATTCGAAACAGCCGAAGTGCCATTAACAGACTGACCCCTGGTATTCAACTCAACCAGATCAATGTGTCTCCGGTGACAAGAGAGATCATCCAAATCGAGAACTGTGACCATACGTTTGCCGTTTGATGAAAGTCTTATGCCTGTAGCAGGCCTTGGAAAACGTAACATCAGCCGTTTTGGCACAGTCAAGACTTGTACGCAACCAGCGAGATTTAAAAAGAAACGCGGGACTCTTCCCAGTGACCGAATGAATGGCGTTCCTGTATTGTATTAGAAAATTATCAATTTCGCGGTCTAATTCTACAAAGAAAGTAGGAGAGAATGAAATAATGACAGATTCCAGTGTTCGGACAAAATTCTCAGCAAGCCCATTCTACCGGGGATGTCGTGGAGCAGTAAACAGTTGTCGACATCTAAGGCCGTTTGACCATTCCTCGAGGGATTTTGCAGTAAAGTGTATACCATTGTCAGTGACGAAAGCAGTTGGTACACCTTCGTGGCTGAGTAATTTCCTCAATACTCGATGTGTGAATTCGGCACTTGGAGAAGTAGTTAGAAAAACTTCAGGCCAACGTAAATATGCGTCAATAACAATTAAAGCATGGTGTTTACCGAAAAAAGGACCGCAGTAGTTGGCATGAACTAGCTGAAATGTTGCACAAGTAACTGGCCACGGATACCACTGTGAAGATTGGCTATGAATCTTATATGCACATTTAGCACAATTTTTGACGTCAGCATCTAGTTCTGGCAACCAGCATGACAAGCGTGCAAGAGATTTCATTTTATCAGCACCCAGATGACCAGAGTGCAAATCTGCAAGAACAGCCGCTTACTGAGTCGGTGGAATGATTACTCTATCCTCAAATCACAACAAACCACCCGGAGTAATGGACGAACTTTCTTGGCGACAGTAAAATGAAGGAAATTGACGTCGCTCTTGCTGCGTCCAGCCACGTTGCTGTGCAGAAAAAATGGGGGCAAAATACCTTTTAGTATCGGCAACAAGCGTATCCCGCTTGACTGGTAATGGTTGAATCAATAAGCAATCTAAAATGTTTGAATCGGAGTCGCGTGATGGAGTTCTGGATAAGAAATCGGCATGGGGAATCATTTTTGCACTCTCATTTACAGAAGTCCGCAATGTGGTACAAATTCGCAATGAGCGCAAAACTTTGAATCCGATAATCGATGGTCCCGAGGTTTAAACTTCAAAAATTACAATCTACAGGGGTACCTTGGGGCATCCTCACAGGACTCGTGCAAATACCAACTGGAGGCACAGAATGTCCAGTGATACCGCAAATATTAACATCTGTAGGCACTATCGCAACACTGGGGGAAAAGCAGTTAGACCTGACTGTGGAATAATCGACTCAAACTACCATTGTCAATAATGAAATCATGTTTTTGACCAGAAGCGGACAACAAAGTTTCAAAAACTTGTGCCGAATTTCGGGGCACAATAGATAGCGAAATGGTAGAGATATCTTCAGTTACTGCTTTCATGTTAGTATTAGGATCAGAATTTATATGACACACTTTTCGGACTTACAGGGGAGTTGAATATGTCCCGTTTTCTCGCAGATGAAGCACTTCGCTTGCCTGTGAGGGCATAAATATCTGGAATGATTCCGTCCACAAGATTCACATTTCCTAAATTTTTGAACCACTGAATTGGAATTGCGATCTGTGAAGCGACGTATTGATGAATTTGGAGCACAAAAATCTGTTCGAAGTTTGAATTTGTTGTCTGTTTGCATCATTGAATTATTTCTTTTAGAATAATTCAACAACACTGCTTCATCAGTCTTCGTTACCTGCTTCACATCTTCATACTGCTCGCATATTTTCCGAAAAGTTTGAAATTTTTGATCTGGAGAGAGCAGCAATTTCTGTTGTAATTCGTGCAACTGAATGTCAGCAATGAGTCTGCCAATCAGCTGGTCTGTTTTTGGGCACCGTATTAAACTTTTGCCGCCTGTGTCTGTAACTGCAATACAAAATCACGAACTGACTGAAAATGGGCGCGGGCCAACATATTGAACCTAACTCTTTTGGCTGCTACGAAGTTTATCGGTTTGAAGTGCTGCAAAACTTTTTTCTTCAATGCACTATTAGAAATATCGATTGGAGATCCTCCTCGCCAACAAAATCTAGAAAACACGCCGTGAGTTTCTTATCATCCATATAGGATTTTGTAAGACACCATATGTCTAACGGTTCTAAATAATCCTCTAAGTCTCGCGCAGCTGAATTAACATTTAATGGTTCCATTTTGGCAGGCATCATGAATTGTTGCAATCGCGATGCCAAAATGTAGTAATTGAATTCAGCACGTATATCGGTATAACCAGACGAAGTAGAAATTCAAAATTCAGCACGGCGTAACAAGTAGCACATATGTATTCGAATTGTTGTATGTGTACAGCACTTGGAACATTAAAACAAGAGAATAACGAATGGAGCAATGATTAGAGCGTCAATTATGTTCATCACAATTCTCGTCAGCACTGCAAAAAGCATCAAGTTAGTTTTAATTACAATACTGCACACACAGCACGCTTTCCAAACAACAGTGTTGTGCCGATTTTTGATGAACTTGGTGAACTTAGCTAATTAGTTACGTCTGACGAGGGTGACAGACTTAAAGGTTATTCAGCTATCCACGTAGGTTGAATTTGCATAGTAATAACAATGCTTATTTCCAACATGTGTGTGGCTTACCGTCCGGCATGATCATGTTGTTACAATCAGGATAAAAGCATGACTTGTGGGATTTGTGAGTGCTGTAGTCGTGTTCTCCCATTTGGGGAACACTATGGACCGTTAAAATATGCTACGATTTGATTTCGTGCCTTATCCGTGAACTTGCAATCACATGCAAACCGGCGGTGGTCGGCGACCTTGAAAATTCGTCAACCTAAACAAACAGCTACGAGCAACATATCACTGAAAGGGGAAACCAGTGGATTCCTGAGTTTCGAATCGCCCGTAGCTTCGGCAAAATTGGTTTCGGTTTGCTTCTAGTGATTGCGACGACCACATGTTCGCACCCAATATATTCACTTTACCCACTCTAATAAACGTTACTTGAGATCATCCTCGATCCGCGCAACAACAGAACTTATCCACTTTAAACTTAACCGAAGTTTACTGGGTAAAAGACTTCATTTTCTTATTCTATCTAACTGTCACTGTCCGGTCCCATTTTTCCACCCATGACCTTAGCTTATACCTCAACCAAACGGGGCCAATCATATTTTGCAACGACTATTAATTACAGTTCAAATCTGCTAACTTCTATATAACAGGCCTCATTGTTTTTGTTTCTGTCGTTTTAATTGCCCAATCCTCTCCCGGTCACAAATTTCCGCCACATTACTTTCACGTCACTTTTATTACACCTGTTTTCTGATCGTTTTGAGATGTTGGGCCAATTTTGTCACGTCTCCACTTGTGTTGAACAGTGCCCATTCTTCCGCAGGCACACAGCTCAGGGTGGCTTTGTTACGAGGGCGTTCATAAATATCGCACCAAAATACTAAGTTCCGTTGCTTTACAGTAGAGCCACATCCTTAAGATGCTCTTCGAAACCAACACAAATCGATATGAATTTGATATAAAATAGATGGAGCCGTTAAGGTCTGCTCTGACGTGATGAGAGTTGCCTTGATCGACGAAAATTTTAGACGAATGGGGGGATTTACCGCTCAGATTTGAGCAAATCCATCAAAATTATATGGGACACGTTTCAACCAGATGCCACCTGAGCCAAAAATTTCTGCACATGGCTTATTAATACCCGGTGAGGGGCGGCGGGCTAGAAGGCTGGATACGTTGTATTGTATTGTAAAAGATAGAGGTACCCAGCGCGATAGACAATTTTACTTGCCACCAAGAAAAATTAGCGAATCATCCACGGTTTATACACAGCCATTTAAAGCAGTGTATCTTATTTTTTGTATGCATAATGTACTCGATCATGGATTTTGGAAAGAGGCGGAAAATTCGGGACTAAGACCTTCTTCGAGCAAAGCACTGGCAAATATCTAAGAGTAACAGCACAATCCAAGTTCTCCATGTTTTCTGCAAACTCTAGCATAAGGCCCAGGTCATCGGTTTACTAGAATGCACGTTCAGTCATGTAAACCCATGTGAAGCCATGGTGTACCCTGAGTAAACAGTTTTGCTCCGAGTGTAATCCTTATGACTAATTAGCAGTCTACGGATATGCTTTTTTTCAGTCACATTGTTGGGAACCTGCACTCCAGTTTTAGAAAAGCCAAACGCATCAAACTTAGGATAGGCAGAAAAAAGGTGAGTTCTCAGTGAAAGGGCCTGGGCGGAGTGCGAGCTTCCTCATTCTCCCTCATTTTTACTTCGGCGTATGAAAAACTCGGCATTTAATGCAGGGCAAAATTTTACCTCCCGCTTTTCTGCTGCTGCGGTTGCAAACAAATACACTGGTCCCCATTCGCTGGACTGTGCTCCAGAGTGGCACCATCTGGTTACGACCGAGGTAGGCAAATGAAAATACGTTCAGTTATAAGCCGATGGAACATTCTCGTTGGAATAGTCTGAATTCACGCAAAGATCGCGCGCGGAATTGGATCGAAATATGAAGCTTCACCTTCCTGTTTGTCCGAAAATCAAATATCCCTCAAAGCCATCCTTTGACTTTTGGAGCGACTTTAGAATGTTACTGGTTGAGTGTAAAGGTAACTAGGGAAAACTGCAATTCTGAATAGTTTGTGCCTTAGAAACCCCACCACACTGGTCTGCTCTATATCATCCGCCGTTTTCCTTGGCTGCAATATTTGGAAATTTCCCTCTTAGATCATTCCCATTGACAATGAAATCATTTAGCGTAGGCAAGAAAACGTATTGTTGCAACCACCGAAGCAACTGCTTTACAGTTTAAAAGCCCATATACCTAATGAAGAACTTCGCGGCATAGCCTCATTTTCCCGTCGCGTCGCAATTCGGCCATTACAAATGCATTCTTATTTGAGACAGTATGCTTCGCACGGTGTTTTATCCATGGTAAATAATGACAACCGAAATTAAACATCCAATTCTGGTTCATGCAGGCGTTTGTTTCACATGCTAATGTGAGCAACACACACAAACTAGATATATAAACATGAGGAACTAACCTTCGGCTGTCTTAGCGGATGCAGCTGTGGTATGTATGTAGAGGTGAACGGAGCATTTTATTGGATGGCAAAGCAGCATCCTACTCCATCTGCCAGACTCACAAATCCTACCTTTGCGGGCAAAGTGCCATAACCTCTTTGCATAGCTCCAGTCTCCTGTGCTGTTTTTTCTTGCGAATGCTTCGCTGCCTACCTTGGCATGACTAAGGTACCACTTTGCGTTAAGCAGACGAATAATATCTGAATCTAGGCGCAGCAGCGTACGATTCAGTAAACCATGCCAAAATGTGAACTGAGAGCAACTCCAATATCAGTATCGCCAGTCGTTTACTTAAAGCTAAGCGTGAAGCTCACATTGTCTAGAGGTTGTCGAACTGTAAAGAGATGAAGTTTACTTAACCTGTCGTCAGTGAATGATGGGAACAAGAATGTACGGGCAGAAGTAATCTGACACGTATCGATGCTTCCTAGACAAGCAAGTTGGTTATCGTTCTCCTGATGCTAAAATTCTTGTTCTGTTGCATCAGTTCCATATTTTCAGTGGCACACATGACGATTTACAGCAAAACACACTTTGGAGATCGCGCAACAGTTTTTTTGTGATGTCTTCAAGTTTGCAGGAAAATTCGTTTATGTTGATGGCACTTCACAAATCGTGGTATATCAAAAGCCCAGTTAGTGCATTCGCTGATAGTAAATCCGCTAATTTCTGCGGTGAAACGGAAACTGTTTCAATGTTGGCAGCTTGCTACTAAAGCGGTAATCCACAACAAATTCTTGGCTGGGAAACGCACCTAATGGCACCGATCAAACAACGCACATATGTCCGGCTTGGTCGAACGTACATGCAACCAAAATTACACGGAGACACTCAAAATTCTCTTACTACAGTAACAAAATCAGCATCCGTCGCATCCATTAGTGACACTAGGTCAGAATATCCCAAGCATGCCACATGACCTTCCTACAAGACTCTACGCTGCTCTTTGTTACATGGCGAATATACATAGTATTAGAAATATTATTGGAGGTATTATAATAATCTCATTGAACCGACCCAAGCCGCCTCGAGATTCAGTCAGCAGCTCCACTCCAAGGGCAGCGCCCAACGAGTCTGAACGATGTGTGTTTAAGTGTGGTTTGCGTAGGACGAGGCAAGTTTAAACTTCCGGGTTGTGTGGACCGGAAGTCCAAAGGAGCAGGCCATGGCAGGAAAAACGGTGATTCTTAAGTAACTCACGGTAATAATGCTAAACGTGGGAGAAACGGGAAGTTGGGGGATAATAAAAATGTCTGCAGGGGATCAACAGTTAGCCGGATATTCAGTTGGACAGCTACGAAGTTGCAAGTAAGAGGGTTTGTGATGGATGAAAACGACTTAGGCATTCATGAAGCTGTTCAGAAAGACTATTCCAGATGTGTAAACCGTAGGCTAGTGGAAGCTGTTGGCGCAAGTTTCTACAACCATGAGGGTACAAGCATTTTTAAAATTATGGAATTATAATGATGAGGGGGTTGGCCAGCGCTATGGTTATTTGCTACTGAAGAGGGCGATGGAGGTAAGCATTTGACTTAATTCAGTCAAGCCACAGTGGCTTAATAAAAGACATTTGGCAACTACAGCAGTGGGGAATGTTAGTGGAACAGGTTCAACAACCAATCTGTAACGTCGAGTGAAAAGAGATGAGAATGATGGAAAATGGAACAAACGGTTTTGTTAAACGTAGAAAAGGTCGCCAAATTTTGATTACGAAGAATAGTGTGTGGGCAATTTTTATTTCGGAAGGAAATTTTTATTGTGTGACCCTGAGGTAGAGGCGACACTTCACTGAGAAGAAAAAGAGTTGGGCCTATCACACTCTTTTGTGTATCTTAATTACTGGTGGGAACTAAGGAATTCCGGTCCCGCTCATTTATGTGTATTTATTCATATACATTTATTTGCTTATATATATATATATATATANATATAATTGCTGCGAAGGCCACAACGATAGGTTCTTCAGTGTCGCGAAAGTCTGTGACACTGGCGAATAAGTAAACTTGGTTAGCACTGAAGAAACTGAGTCAAGAATCCTCTGTGACAGGCACAAGTGGCATTTTTCAGGAAATGACCCGGATAGTGGGACAATTTGGAGGCAACCACAACCATCCATTGGGAGAATGTGTGTGGAGTTTACCCGTAATTAGAAACAGAAAACATATTTAGAATCGGATAGGTGTTAGACTGTTTTAACTAAGAAGAAACAAGTCCAGGGCCAGGGGAATCGGTGAAAAGCTATTTGGTAAGGAGTAGGGTACAGTGACCACCATTTCTTACCAGAGAGGAATAAAAACCAGAACACGAGAAACGGCACTCCCTTACGTGCATGCAGGTTGCGGAGACATCAGTCCGGGAAACACAATGCTCGAAGAGATAAAGATAAAGGGTCAACCGGCAGTCAGCCTTTCAACGCATGAAAAAGCCGGCCAGGGTGTAATCTTAGATAGAAAAGGACCGGATGGCAAAGTATGAGTTCACTTGGTCACGTTCTGCTACATGTTCTTTGATATGGCAGCCATCAGAAGTAAATGGAAGCAGGTAGGTTTTGGGGGGCATTGGCCCCATGGAAGAGTCGCCTAAGTAGTTTCAAGGAGAAGAGTATACTACTGGCATGCAATTCACAAACCAAGTGAAGGTTGATTGCAAGGATGCACCATTAGGATTGACAATGCAGGTACGTCTCGCATTAATCATCTTACTGGAAAATATGGTGAGGCATAAACAGACGAAACTGAGGTGAGACTTCATACGTGGGCGGGAGAGAACCGACCCAATTGATTCCTGTGGCTATTTAACGACACGTTTTCTGCCACGGATGGTGTCCATCATGAGTGTCACGAAGGTAGCTCCTAAGCTTAGTTCTCGGTCTGAAACTTCCAAGCTAGTGTTCTCGTCGAAAGAACGACCAGAGGTGCGTATCGTGAAGTGAACGCCCGAAACCAGACAAAAAACATAGGTTCAGCACGTGGAAAATATTCTGGAACTTCCTACACCTTCTGGATGCGCTATTGGCAACCGGCATTCGGCAAGTACTGGATCATGATTGGCTGTTGAGTCCACACCTTCAGCTAGTCAGAGCTCGTGTTGATACTGGACAAGCGAGCGGCCCGATCTTCTGGCGTTTCGCGTGCGGTGTACGCATTTTGGCCGTAGCGGCGCAATCGGTAAGGCGGTATCAGTGCAGAATTCTGCATAACACATCCTCCTTAAAGTTGGTTAATGTAGTTTTAAAGTCTGTAGGTTACTTGTGGTGGCCTAAGTGCGAGCGGTAAGGCGATTTCATTGAGGTGATCTGGACAAGAAACAGTGTTGTCCTCAAGAGTTTTAGCCAATCAGACCCACTCAAGTTATTCGAAGCATTGCTGCAAGTCGGCGCAGGCCTCTTCCGTGCGCACAAAAACACGTTGGGGAAACCTGAACGTTTTTCTGGTTTTGTGGAGTAATTACTACAAAAAGACACTTCCGATATGCAAAACGACAGCGTGAAAAACTGGTGACAATTTTGTCTGGCCGGATGAAATCATGATTGATCTCACCTAGATGAATGAGCCTCGAACAAAGTCTATCTAAACATCACGGCAGTTTTGGATATCAAGCAATATATCGATGCATCTGTTTGATTTTGACCATCATCTGGCAAAGTGAGCTGTTTGACTTCCGGGCGCCGCCCACTATTGAATGCTGTCACCTTTTCCACCGTAGTGTAGGGCAGATACATGTCGCCTCGAAAAGGTAAAATAGGTCGGGAAAAAATCAACTAGTTTCCAGATTTCACAACATGCTGGGGAATCGGATTATACCAAATTATGAAACGCAAGCAGTCCTTAGCGAGCAGCTGACACTGGTGAGGACCAGCTTCGCTTCAGCGCCCGTGGAACTGATCCAATGTTCGTACGATTGTTGGATGCTACGTATACCTTTGAGGAAAGACCCTAAATGCGGTGACCGAACAGCCAAACAGAGCGCATTTGCCTTTATCGAAGGCAGCGGAAACAGTTAAACTGTGCGCCGATCCTTGCGGGGTACTTTGCAATACCCGCCAATACAATTTAGCTCCAAGAGAGATAGGTTTATCTGTTAGGATTACTTGTTGTGTCCAAGTAAGCCATTACGTCGGTGGAAAATGAATCAACATTTCTGTGAGCTCAGGTTTTGGAGGTGCGATAAGTATGTTTTTCATTCAGGGCCGAATGGTGGTTGTTTAAGAAGCTGAATTTGCACACCATAGTTGATGAGCTGACGTGACGTGGTCACGCAGAACGAATGACTGTAAGACATTTCCTGTTAATGCATGTGCTGGCTACTCCTCTACACGGGAATGATCCGAACACGGTGTGAAACTGATACAAATCATACAACACACGTTTGTCACGCTTCCTTGAGCAAAATCACTGCATTATTCTGTCATTGTCCGCGGCCCAGTCCAGGAAGATGTGAGAACTAACCCAACAACCAGCGGACGCTACTGGGATAAGCACTCTCTCACAATTATGCTTAAGAGCTACCATCTGGCCAGCTCGACACTCTCTGCTTACGCGTCAACTGGTTGGTGCCTCCCAAAAACGTCAGTCAACCCGAACCCAATTCAAGCTGAGAAACCATAAGCGAAATGCGGTTCAAGGTACCAACCTTTCTTACTTTCCACCTTTCCGGTTCAACACAATCAAGCTTCCGACACGTATCACTCAAAACAGCTGCTTAATCAGGTTATGGTCGATTTCAGTTTAGGACAGAACTTCCAGGTGATCACGCTGAAGTGATTTCATCGACCGATGGATAAGTGCACATGAGACTCAGTTGACACTTGCAGTGTCTACGGATCCAACCAGTAATGCAACAGTAGTCTCCTTCACCGAGACCAACACCTCATGGAGGGTATACCATTGACATTAGCAACATAGTATCCCAGTTTAGCTACCTGAAAGGTGGCACGACTGCGATCAGTCGTTGTTTTGTCTATAGGGAAGACGGAATAAGAAACCAATACGTTGCCAATACATACGGAACCCACAACTGAAAAGACGAGTATTTGAGATATTCAGTCCAATCGCATTTGATGGTTACGGGTGCCTAGTCCGTGCCCCAAAACACAATGAAGGTCCCTCAACTGACTGGAATGCGGGTACAAAGCAGAATTAACTTTGAAAGACGTCCCAACTTGTGGAGCCCTAAACAGATCAGTCTGACATTCAGTGGTAATGATGAGGACGATTTGAACGGTCTAGATGGTGGGCTACTATCGGCACGGTATGGTAGAAGTCACGATGGAAGACTCCACATAATTTGAGACTGATGCATAAACAGCACAAAGAAAGACCTCTTTCAGGACGCTTGACGGTCATCTCTCCCAGTCTTTCTTTGGGCATAGATGGAATGAGACGAAAGTGATAGTTTAACATGACAATGTCTCGAACTTTAAAACTCATTTACCACATTTTCATTTCAATTCCGAACTGCCAATGTCCCGCACAACCTCAGTATAAATGGACTTAACGAGAACACATGATGTGACTGAGAAAAGCTCCTCGAAAATGAACTGAAAGGAATTATGATTGTAAGATCAACGGTGTTGTCAGTGATGATGTTGATTACTTGCACTAACTGAGCTTGCGAAAAACAGTATAGCGAGACGAGATCAGCAATCAAGATGTTGGCGGCATTAGGTACAACTGGTTTAACTCCCCCCAACTCAGCTGCCGCGTAGCGAATGCAGTACATAGTTTAAGCTATCACTTCTGACAAGACTTATAACAAGCGGATGAGAACTACCATGCGATGCATACATCCTCTACAGGATACCTGTCCTATACACTGCAGCCGACCGGCCACTACTTCACCTAGTGCGCGCACCGTCGTGTCCAAATTCTGACTACTTATGAGTAGTCACTGTCATAAACAGTCGATGCGTGAGTTGACAGGCGTTGCAAGAGAAATGGACGTAGTACCTAAAGTAACACATTACGCGGCTAAGTAAAGGAAATACAAATGATCTTTGCACAAATTTTTTACAAAATTAGGCGGGAAAAGGACTAGACAA
This sequence comes from Opisthorchis felineus, assembly GCA_004794785.1. NCBI lineage: Eukaryota > Metazoa > Platyhelminthes > Trematoda > Opisthorchiida > Opisthorchiidae > Opisthorchis > Opisthorchis felineus. Next base: position 55,828 of record SJOL01008189.1, on the reverse strand, counting down.
GCAGAAAAGGAAAAACAATATTGCTGTGAAGCGCACCTTGAAGGCGCCTCAATTAAGCACAGTCCAATGGAATAAGCGAACGAAGCCAACGATGGGGGTGGAAACAAGAACGACAACTGTGAAATACAAAAAAGCTATTGTGTTCGTTCCACTATTTGCAAGTGTGCGTTGACTGGAAGACTGGAACCCCGTTATTTATTCTTGAAGGTGGAAACGAAGGGTCGGCGTTTGCTGCTTTCGTTGAGTCGAATAGTCATTCCGACCAGGAGTTAGATACGAAACTACCGTCAACAGTTTGGTGCGTTTTGTAAACAGTGAATACAGTATCTGAAAAAGACCAAACATGAGTGGAAAGACGTCAGTCTTATAGAATACTGTTACGATGCATATGGCGCTGACACCGAAGACAGTGACGGCATTAACTGATACGCACTACATCGACAGAAGGCGATTCAGAAAGCGCAAGACGACTGCAGCAATAGGCACCTGAAGGCAACGCACGGTTAAAGTATCCTTCATCCTGCCAGCCGGGGTAGACAAAGAATAGCTTAAGATACGTGGAAACAACAGCAAACAGTTGTATGTGGTTGCGGGATGTGTAGAATGCACACTCAAATCACTCTCGTTTGAACAGACGTCCCTCTGTCCTGATGCAACCATTCTGGTGAGTCTACACCAAAGGGGGAAGCGGTGGACTCGAGTTTCGCTCTTACTAGGTTTCATCAGCCAATTGGGGAGTCAAAGGAACACATCGTGGCATGCACGGTTTAACTATGGACGAATTTAAAAGATTGCTGGTAGTCTATACTTGGGGATTTGCAAAAAGCCCTGATTTCAAAAGATAGTGTGCAGCAGACTGGACGTACATCAAGGACGAGGTGTCGTTATTTCTGGCAGGAGAGTTAACTACCTTATTTTCGTTGATGAATGTATCCACCCGAAAGATAGAAAACTGAGCAGCTCGATAATGAACCATACCAATTCGTGTGGGCGACAAACAGGAGTAGAAAAGCTCAATTTAGAGAATGTGGAGTTTTAAAACTGACCAGATGCCCCATCCCTGTGACAACGGCTTACATAGAAAGTATGGCGTGCGGCCAGTGCCACATTGTATCCGCTGTTTCTCAATGTATGCGAACATTATTTATTCAATAATTAATGTACTAACGGCCAGAAGCTCAGCCAATGGTTGCGTGGGAGGCCAAAACCAGCCAAAAGGGGTATAAATAAATAGTTAAGATGCAAAGGGACGTTTGGAGTAGTTCAAGAATGAGACCCATTCGTTCCAACTAATTCCGAAGGTGCTCATGTAAATATGTTGGTCGAACGGCCGGGAAGTACTTTCACCCTCGTTAGGGTCTCTAACTGACACGAACTCAGGAAAGAGATTGGACTCTTCTCTAGATTAGCGCACAGAAGAAAGAAGTTACGTAGAGGCTGCAAGGACTCCAGAAATCCGAGAAGTGAGACCCATGGATGAAGTGTGGCGTAGCCCGAGGGTAGAAGGATAACGGTAGCAAGCCACAAGAACGGAAGTGTCTCAACGGAAAATCATTACGATTTAAGACATGTGCCTTCCCAACTACGAAGTTAGGTGAGAATTGCGAACTTGACCAAATGTCTCATTGATGTGTACCAATTAGAATTTGATCCAAACAGCTAGATCGCGCTCGTTACAATCGCCCGTAAGGAACTAGGAAGCTTTCAGTAATCCAACCTTCCGTTCAACAAAAAAAATCGTTCAGCTGTAGCACCCCTTCGGTGCCTGACTGCCATGCCACCAGAAGGAAGCAAGAGGGGTGGGATACTACCAGGTTGCTCAATCCTAGACAGCGGAAGTCGAGAGGTAGAGGTCGGGTTCGAACCATGGACCTTCCGATCAATAAATTCGCGCTCTAACCACTGAGCTATCTCACCCCTACTGTTCAACAAAGACCAACTTTGAAGGAAGATAGCAACAGATGGGCTACTGTTGTCCACATTGGAAATATAGCCCGACAGAAGGGAGGGAAAACTGATCGAAAGAACGGTGAGCATCAGTAAGTGCACAACGACAACGGCAATCCTACATGAGCAACTGTTGCCGTATAGCTGGGATTCACTTAAGTCTCCCGTTGAAACCGAATTAGCTCACAAATTACTTCGCAAGTTGCGTCCAATTTGGGTTCAAGTAGAACATAAAGTTGACGGGAACTCGGGGACTGTGTCTACCTGAGCCCCGAGAAGGGCGAAACCGGTCGTGAGCTGTCGAAGAGTTTTCAGCAACCTTGTGACTAGTGTTTTCAGTCAGTCCCTTCACTGTTTCGCGTCTTATGAAGTTCAGTCCTTTTTGAACAGTTCATGCTTAAGGAAGCACGTTCCGCTGTGACTGTACTGCGATTTTTCAGGAACACCATTAATTTCAGAAACAGTTCGTGTATGTCATCCTCCGCGAGTGCTTCGGCATTTTAGCTCCCACCTGAGGGTTTCGCAAGTTGTGTAACGCTAGTGTCTGTATTGGCGTTAGCCCGTCAGAAACCCGTTTACTTATCTGCATGACGACAGAGTCCGAGATGACAGTCACCCCTGCTGAACAGAAACTTAGTGTCGAAAGGCGTCTAGGGTGCAGTTTTACGAGTTGATTAATTCGTGCAAGAAGGAGGTACTTGAAAGTGAAAACGCCAGTTCAAGCTGCCGGGATGAATAGGTGGTTAAGCGGCACGTACTTGGAAATCTCCTGTTAGTTGAACACACATATCTAGTTCTAGAGCAAATTCTCCATCGTGTTCTTAGTAGCTTTATATTGTAAACCCAGGTTAGCTGTGACCACACTATTGCAACACTTCGGTCTCGTGTGATCACCCGCAATCAGAGAAGACGGTAACCGTTTCACGACGGTACTGTAAGATAGTAATAAAGACACTCTCTTTCCCGGCTGTCTCGCGCCTACGCAGCTTTCTCCCTTGCGTATAACCTTTTGGTGAACGTTCACGAAAAAATAAGCCAGAGTCGTTGAGACTGAATATATCCGTTGGTTAATAAGTGGTCAGAATGCGATTAGGGTACTTCGCAAATTCACCACCACAGATTCCCGAACTGATGCTAAGCTGCTGTTGAAATTTGTGCAGCCACTTGGTGCTGATCTGATTTGCTTTGCTTTGCCAGCAAATTGGTCCAGTTTCCGTATCAGGCTGCCAGGCATTAATAGGCGATTCCGCCATGCTCCAAAGAAACCAAGCGTAAGTGGCTTGGATGATTGGCTGGATACACTCCAGTGAGCACTTAAAACGTAACTGCAACTAGCAGCTCCTTCACTCCAGCTCCGTTTAATAAGGGCTCTCGAATCAAGTGTGGAACGAAGTTGTCTTTCTAATACAATGGTACTCGGTGATTATCCTTTTCGATCTGTTCGGTCACCTCCACAACCTCCAGAAACAAAAATTTTGTTTGAGGAATTTCGATAGGTTGATTGTCAAACGGCCCGACAGGAAATTTTATTCTACACAAGTGATACACGAGCTTTGCTGTTGATCTGTCTACCAGTGGTGGATTAGATAGGTTAGTCCATGACCCATAAAATGGTCCATTAGCTCCTCGCTCCTGTGTTAACACCACCGAAGAGAGAGAAATGACAAAGTCATGTCGTTTGTTTGGTCCTGGCAACCACACCATAGTCTCTCCTGGTCCACTGAATTTGTCAGTTACACCTAGATCAGTCTTGGGGACCTAGTCACGACTAGCCACTTTGACTGATGCACCAGATGCGATAGCCGCGCCGCGCCCAGCGGCCTCACACGAGATCGTAGTCAGACGTTGGTTCTGTCGTGGCAACCAAGGTACTGTGTTAGTCATATCAAGCCGCGGTCAGTCAGCTGTGCTTCCATGGTGCACAGCATCTGTAGACAGTGGCAAAGCGTGAAATTATAAGCCAAATTCAATTCTCTCAGTGCACCCATGGCATGGTCATTCGTTCATTCCCCTCCCTGGGACGACTAGAAATGCTAACGGTGTTCTGACCAACGTCATCACATGTGATTATAAGGCGTTCATTGTTTGCGCGGCCAGCATACACGGATTCAGTATAACTCCCTGGTTTAGTGGACGCGTTAGCAACAACAGCCACTTGTTGTCTTGGCAACCATGTCCATTTCATTGACAAACAAGTCCAACGAACGATATCAAGGATGTCAAAACGACTAGCTGATAGCTCCGAGAATGTTACGGTCAACCCACCGCCAAGGTCACCCCCGTAGGTACGGCCAGGTTAGACATATCAGTGAAATCAGTATTCTTCATGCAGACTTGGTTGTCGGTCATCGAGCCCCATATCGTCCGGTTATAGAGAAGATTACCCTACTTTGATCAATTCGAGTGACTGACCCTGCGATGGTATTGAATAAATTTTGAGAAACAAGAAGTTATGTAGAATGACACATGAGCATGAATGAGAAGACACAATGAGGCTCACTTAGAGGTCATCATAGGCCGGAGGAGGGATGCTTGAGTCACAGTTCACAGGACTTTGGGCGACACGCGGTTGTTCTTCATTCCATTCCACCACGGTTAACGGATCTTCAACGACAACTACGAGGGAGGTGGGACGTCTGTGGGCATGCTCATCCCGCGGACGTTTGATCTTCGACGGTAACTTGGACTTCTTTCCAGGTGCGACATGCTGATCACAGCTTGCTTGTCCGCGGCGGCCACCAGAATCCGGATCAAGCATGCTTACTGGTCGTGGCACAGAACTTCGACTTGCGCTCGGCCTATTGCTACAACATAGAGTGGTGTTATGCACTGGGGTGTTAGGCAATGTAAGCAATTCTATTAATGTTGATGGTGGTGGAAACAGCTATCGGATACAACTGGATACTGAGAAAAATACCGTAAGTCGATGATGCGTCAAATCTTAATTTGGTATGTCAAGTACGTTTGGACAAGTGTAAGAAAAAAATTGAGAAACGGCAGGATTTCGTGCCTGGGCGATGTTGACCTCTGTGAAGCCAATAAAAGTGGGGCTGAGAGACCCCTGATGACCTCCCATGTGCAGGATAGACCACCTTGTTTGACGCAAATGAGCAAGTTCAGATGTACCGTGTGAGTAGCTCCCCGAACAAGACGGAAATTCACGTGCCTTGACGGGCATCTCTCGATTAGAATACTAACATATATGTTTACGAGCAGGTATGTTATACAGTTGGTCTCCCTTCTGGAGAGACTACCTCAAGAAGCCAACCAAAAGTAGTCTCTGAGGTGTAGTCCTCTCAGATGCCGTAAGCGTGGTACCACATTCAATTGGTACCTTTGACAGTAGGCTGTCGGTCAATTCGCGGGGTCGGAAAAAGCAAACAAGAGTGGATCGAATAGTATGCTCATGGTTCACCTCAGCACCCGAAACGCTGGGCACTTCAATGTGACCTTGGATATTCTACATAAACGACTCCAACTGTTCGCCGACCACTGGCCCAATGACAAATCCTCTAACATCGAAGCACTCTTCGTGAAAGAAACGTGGCCTAACATGAAATTAGCGGCGCGACAGGCTACCAAATCCAATTTGCGACAAAGTCACCGATACAAAGACTGAATCTCAGACGGAACAATCCAACCATTTAAGCTGACCAGACAGGTGGACACAAATTCCACGAATCACAGCACAATGGCTCCACTTCCAGTAAAATGGATAATCTGTCCCACGGGTCTAACAGCCTTGGATATTGCGATAGCGTCAAGCTTTTCTAACTTCTCCAGCCGTTGTGCCACGTCCGCCGTTCTGCGGAACGGCAAAAAACTCGAAAGTCTATCTTTCGGGCGCCAATGTAGTAGTGACATTGAATTATTAAAAAGGACTAAATTTTGTTCACTCTTTAGTTGCACAGTCGTTCGCTCACTGTGTGCGTCGTTAACTGCGAGCCTCAAGTGAAGCTGAACTGGTTGACAAAATTAGTCTCATACGCGGAAAGTCTCCGGGAGAGAACGACAGGAATCGGATGGTGCATTATCGCCTCAAACTCCAGAGATCTACTACGGACTGTTTCATAAACTGCCGAGCAGCGTTTGACTCGTTTCTGAAAGCCCACGGTGTACAACCACTCGGGTCCAACAGCTCGGATTCGGAAGTACAGTGAGAAAATAAAAGCGCCCAAGTTGGATTTGGGTGTGTGACAAGGTTGTCCGCGATCTGCAGGGCTTTTCGACTTCGCAGCTCGTTGGACAAAGAAACGTGATTGGCAGCCACATCATCGTCATGGACAGCATGAAATCAGTGTTCAACACCGATGCTTCGCTGCCGTACAACCATGATTTATTTGAAAGCCTTATTGTGAAGGAAAGAATAAAGGTGGACGGGGAAGATCATTCAGCTCTAGCACCCTTTCGGCGCCTAGCTGCCATGCTAACGGAAGGAGGCACGAGGGCCGAGATACTGCCAGGTTGACAACAACAACACCGCTGACATCGGTTGGCAGCCATACCTTGCAACGTCTCCAACCAGGCGCAGTGGGGATCACGTGGTCCCCATCCTGGAAGGCGAGTAACACCGATAGCACCCAAACGTTTCGTAATCTCCTTCATACCCCTCTGTCAGGTCAAGGGTTGGCCACCTACCACTCCGCTTCCTCCACTCTGAGCTGGGCACGGAAAACAGCAGTCTCTTCTGCAAACGATGGTTCGGCGTACGCAACACATGTCCCAACCAACGCAGCTTCTGGTGCTGGACACATTCTTCAATGTAAGTACCCGTTGCACAACCGAAAACTCGCTTTCTAATTGCCTCGTTATGGATTCGCCGAAACCAACCCACACGAGCTATGGTTCTGAGACAACGATTGTCAAACACCTGAAGACGTCTCAGTTCCGCTGCTCGAACAGGCCAAGTCTCACAGCCATACAACAAAACAGCCCTTACTGTAGCTTGATACACACGCCCCTTGAGATTCAGGGATACACCACTTTGAAGCCATAGGTGTCTCAAATTAGCACATGCGACCTGGGCCTTGCGGATTCGTGCATTTACCTCCTCTGTCACGCTAATAATAAAACTTCCAAGGTACGTAAAACGCTCCACAACTTCCAGTGCCTCTCCCTGGATTGTAAGTGACATGTTCAGTGACTGCTTGTCCAGGAGCACTTTGTGGGTGCAAAGTGCATTGATCAGTTCATCCAAAAAACGCCTGCGCCTTCTCATCCTCTTCGAAGACGAGAACGATGTCGTCTACATATTCCAGATCGACAAGGTTTTCGTCACAGGCTACTTGAACACCGGGGTTTTGGAGACCTTCCAGCGTTCGTTTCATGAATTCATCTATCACGAAATTAAATAGGAAAGGAGAGAGTGGGCATCCCTGACGGACACCGCTTTGTGTACGGAAGCTTTTGGAGAGCTCGCCGTATACTCTCACATGTCCGGAAGTCTGAGAATACAAAGAACTTATTATGCTCACAAAATTCCGGGGCATTCCTTGATGGGCAGACGTATTAAGGAGAACAGGCCGGTCAACCGAGTCGAATGCGACTTGGAAATCCAGGAATACTAAACTTGTGGGTCGTTTGTACGTATAGCGTTGTTCTAGCACCTGACGGAGGATTTGGTCAACGCAACCCGTACCGGGCCGGAATCCCGCTTGCTGCTCTCTAGTCAGTGTTTCACGAGCCATCATAAGGCGACGAAGCACAGGTGATGCCAGCAGTCTCGTTACAATCGGGGTTAGGGTGATTCCCCTTTGGTTACCACACTCACTACGGGCCCCTTTTTTGAAAATGGGCACTATCACCGACTCCTCCCAGTTGTCTCTTTTCCAAAATGCAGACAAACAGATCAGAGAAGCGCTGACTGAGGATTTAACCCCCGCCTTTCAACAATGCGGGTGGGAGATCATTCGGACCAGAAGCTCGGTGGCGCTTGAGAGAACATATGAGGCCATATGGGGTTCCACATTCACCGTCCAGGGTTCTAGATGGCACCAGTCAGTACGGTTTGCTTGTTGGGCTGCAGATACGGGCCTGTAAAACAAAATTTCTCGGCGTAAGCATGACGTAGAGACTAGCCTACTCTCTACAGACAGGTTGCTGTCACACGTCGACCCGTTCATAAGCCTGAGTTCCGCCACATTACCGAATGGACAAGCGAAGAGAGAGGTTTCTGTCGGTGTGGGTAATCCTAGAAAAAAATGCATGCAATGAGCAAACCTTATGCGGGAGATCAGAAATCGGCTTCAGCAGAGAATTCGCGTATACTGTGCCGTAATCGGTCTCATATCGATGCATGTGTACAAGACTTGACCTCTTCAACTTGATGACCTACGGAGAGTTGAGGAGCTCGACCACTGCTTTCTATGGCCTATTTCCAAGGTGCGATGGACGGACGTATTATCGAATGACTACATAAGCGGACGCTGCTTCGGCACTCCGAATACCTCAGTTTAAACGCGTTCTACGTAAACCAGATAGTGAAGTGGCGAAATTTTCACCATCATTAGCGTCCTGAACAGGATCGTACTACTGTCTTGGATGGGAACTGACTAATCCTGTGCATGCACTTGGCTGATAAACGTCATTCGTGAGCAGTGAAAACATGCGACATCATTGGAGCTTGCTCATTCTCCGTCAGGATAAAGCAACAGAGAACTAATAAAAAATGCTTCTTTATAAGCAGCATTTAGTGCTAGTCTGAGGAACAACTCAGTTCAGGCACCCTGACCATAATAATGCAAACCAGATGCAAGAAATAATGCCCTCAGATGCAGTTTGTCCACCGGTCGAATTCAATAGAAGCACAACCAGTGAAGTGTAACTGCGGCATGACAGTAAAACGTGCACGTTTCCCTGTACATACTACCAAAGGACTAAGGGCAGAGAAGTTGGAAAGTGTTAACTCTCTCGGAACCGAGGACCATAAGATGTCGATAATCCGAATGAGATGGGATATCAAGTGCAGCCATGGGTTAAGCATTCTACGATTGCATTCCTATACCTCACATATGAGGGACTAAGGACAAACTAAACCATATAACCACATGGAGTATGCCTTGTTTGGATTACTGGAAAGCTATCTGCCCAATTTTCGATCACCACTTATGGAAAACTGAGACGTCTAGCCGTGCATTGGATAGTCAGAACAACTGGTCGTTTGGTTACTGCTGAAAGGAGTGCTGACCGGAACAAACTGGAAAAGGAAGTCCGTGGTCAGAGCTAAAAGGTTGTCGCCCTACGGTCGAAAAATTCGGCGGAAATTGCAAGGTTGCAAAAAGTGTTCGGTCTAGAGGGTTAGGGGGCTTGAGGGTGGAGCAACTGCACTATTAACAGGGACTCAAATACTACAAAATGAAGCTGATAACACTCTGTGCATAGATTTGCTACACAATATTCTTTTCCTCGAGACGGCATTATTGGACGAAACCAAATGCCTTGAAGACTACTGCAAGTCACCTACTGCCTACAAGGCGTGGCTATCCACTATCCTTTCTCGGACCATCAGTGAACGAAACTGAAGTAGCCAGAACTAGTGTACAACAAGGCTGGTGACATTGATGGCGAGTGATAAGTTGCCGCCTCTTTACAGCTGAATGGTCGAAAGTGGTAGCGCTAAAGAAGGGATGTTGCTGTAAATCGGCATTGTCGATGAGTGAAAAGTGCTTCGTATAGACATTAAGACGCATTTTAATGTTGGAGAGGGAATAACGTAGCTGGTGGCATCAGGGTCCATTTACCTCACCTGCTAAGATGAGAGAAAAGTGGAAAGTCATTTCATAAGGATCGTATTGGAAATTGCATGGCGACCTAAAGTAGTTCCTGTAGTGCGCATCTGACTTTTATCTGGGAAGCCAGCTATCGAAGTCGCCTAGAAACCATGAAACAGGTGTGTCGTACCACTCGGCTTTGCAGCACAGAACGCTTCGATTCAACTGAAATACCACTATGTCACACTGTAAAACGTGCAGCTGTAACACCCTTTCGGTGCCTAATTGCCATGCCACCAGAAGGAAGCACGACGGCTGGGATACTACCAGGTTGCTCAAGCCTAGACAGGAGCAGTCGAGATGCAGAGGTTGAGTTCGAACCACGGACCTTCCGGTCAGTAAAATCGCCCTTTAACCACTGAGCCATCTTGAGCTCTGAGCCACGGACATGGCGCCTTAACCACTGAGTCATCTCATGCTCAAGGGAACAGTAACCGAATTTTCCCTAACTATATTCCACACTCGAACACCAAACCAATATACACGAAATTAAATAATGACTTGCAAGGTAAGGTAGTGTTGAGGTGAATTCTAAGTCAATCTCTCGTTTATGATATTCTTCAACTCCGGGGTGGGGGCGGAATCGGCAATGGTCTGTTGACGAGTCTTGTAAGCATGAGGAAAAAAACTTACCTCGGCTTTTCACTATTTCTCCTGCTCCTGTTCCCCTGATCATCAGTGCTTGTTGAAGCGGCCGGTTGCGACAAATCCAGCAGAGCAAACGGGATCAGCTCGATGTCACCTGTTTCAGCGTTCGGTTTTCGACTGCCGCTGATTGCACAGTGGATCGGAGTTGGTCTGGCATTGGGTGGCGGAAAATCCATCGGATCGAGAAACGGCGCACTGGGAACCACACGCCGTGATTCTGTTGCTATTGATGATGACGGGTTGAAAGGTAGAGATTTTGAGCGGGGTGTTCGGCGCCCTCGTTTCCCATTTCGATCAGATGGACGAGTGCGACGGGGCCAGGCCCAAGGAGATGACATGTGGAATGATGGAGGTGGATAGGGAGCACTCCAGTCTCTTGAGGGATGAGATGATGTCTGGACGGAAGATCGTGTGTGCCGTACCGGGATGGAGTAGTATCGCGATGGAGGGGTACTGACGGCACAAAGCTTGGCAAACACGATCAGAGCAATTATTAGGCTCACGCATATCAAGATAACAGCCCACCAATGCATCTACGAAGAGAGAAGGGCAAGGCAGAGAAGGGTCAGATTGGTAATCGCAAAAAAAATTCTGGGTTCACTGATTACTGGTGTAACGGGCAGCGAAGGGTTTCCTCCTTACACTGGTATTCAAATTAGCTGCGTTTCGAATTTGATTTGAGCAGAAGCTGGTTCAGACAATGGTCATTCATAAAAGGGACGGGGAGGAGGACAGGTGTAGTAACTGATTGCGTCTACAGACGTGGTCTGACCTCCTTAAAACAGTCCCTTCATTTCTGCACCAGTTCATTCAACTGCTTCCCTAAACATACATAGTCTTCTTGGATTTTAGAGAAGACATCCACAGTTTACACACTTGGAGCTACAAGGATCTGTTATAAAATGGTGGAGGCCTAAGTCACAAACTTATCGTACAGCCGTTCGCTGTGAGCCTGACCTTCACTATCTCGTGGTTCATTAGCTTCCGAGTTCATCCGAATGAGCTTCTGTCCTTCATAGTGACCACCTATGTTTGAGCGTAAAAGTGACAAAATCGTAAGAACCAGTTTTGATTGGTTTATTGTTTTATCCCATAAGACTAGACCCGAGCCGCATCTTCATTAGCATGAGAAATATTGTCAACTAACCTAACAATAAGAATGATCCAAACACGGGCGTTCAGGTATGCTAACGGAGAGACTGAGAGCACATATGGGGGTGAATGCCTGTTTGCCAACCATGAACCCAAAGTCATTTGCACTAGAGATGCCATCAGAGTCCAAAAAATGTGGTATATGTGATGAAAGTACACAGCCGCATCCTAAATTAACAGAGTAGGACAAACGCCGTGAGCGTCTGCTTCGATTGATCTTATGAGCGTCACTGAAGTTAACGGGATAGTTAGGTTCTGAACACATACGGGTTGAGATATTCATTCAGAAATCGCGACCGACCGAACTGCATTCTCATGTATCACAAGTGTCAAAAATTTACCAAAATATTCAAACGAGAGAGGGAAATGATGCTGGTTAATTCATCCTTGTTCGTGTTCACACTTCCTGCCACACTGGTTGGCGTTACTCACATCGTGTGTGTAAGTGTACGCGGTAATAGGGTGATCCAACGTATCGACTGGTTCTCCCGACTGATTCATTGTCCCAACAGACGCTTATATGTGCTGGCAAGCGAGAAACAGCGAGTTTGGCGCTCGTTCGAGGACTCTGTCTTGTTGTTTACAGTACGTGTATTTGGGTCCATATTAAGGTTTATCCGAATCCATGTATCTCTTACACCAATCCAGAAGATTTGGGTTCCTAAGCGATGCCAACGTTTGGCTCATTGTGGAAGTCACATGAGGCGTTCACTAAGGGCACTGAAAGACATCAACCGTAGAGGCGTGTTGAGTCAACTTGGACCAAATACGCACATGTGCGGAGTCGGATAGCGCCCGGGGTAAGCGAGATGTAGCCGATAAGAATCCTGTCCAAGTGCTCTATTTTCTCGAGAGTATCCGTACGAGATTAAGTACGAATGTAACCAAGTGGTTCGAACGTTGTGTGGATCATATTGATTGCTGTAGAAGTTGGAAAAACATTTTTGAGCGGAGTTCTTTATTATTCAACGCCTCGGAAAACCTTAAGCAAAATAATCAAAATCACACAGATGAGAGGACACGTGCCAGTTGGTGTCACCACTGGAACAATCAACATTTTACGCGCTACTCTGGTTGGCCAGGTTCGCGTTTGGACGTGAAGTTAGTAGTGAGGTTGAGCGAGCTACGTGCGCATGTTCATGTGTTTTTTAAATGTTTATCAGTCGTCCAAATGACAGACAGTTGATGGTTATCACTTAGGCTGGTTGGGAATGAAAAGCTGGAACTTCTGCAGTAATTTGACCTGATCAAAGAGTAACGTGTGGCTCTCTATCAGGGCATGAAAAGCAACTGGTGCGCCTTTCTCAAGTTTATGGAGCTGCGTGGTACTTTGGGGTGCCTATCTTTTGTGCTCAGTGATTCGTATGCCTAGTTGTCTGTTAATTTTTGCCTATATATCTGGCTGCACAATCCCCGTGCCGTATGTCATACACCCAATCTTTTCCTTCACTGCACTTTGGACCACAATCAAGACATCCGCCAAACTTGTGTCTTTAGTTTCATGCTGATCCTATGACAAACGGTCCGTTTTCACCTATGTACAAGGTATAACAGTCAACCGTCAGATTTTACTATAAAGTTCTGCTTCAGTCGGTACAAATTGCCGGTTACCAAGTCACCGCGTTCGTGCCTTTCAGTGTACCAGTGCTTGACCATAGAAGCGGTCACATCAAAGGTTGGAGCTCGGCTCTACTTCAGCTACGTTTAACCAAAGGTGCTAGAAAGCACCAACACTTAGACAATTCGCATTCTGGTTCCAGCTGCCACGAACGACGAAAGTGGAACTAGAGGACGATGACGACGGTTCCAGGCACCTTCACCTACACAAAATAGCTGGTAGTGAACTATCCAAACTGTACCCAAAACACAAACACATTCAGCTAAAAGCAAAATCGATTTGAACGAATGAAATATGCGTCGTGTTTTGCAGAAAACTAGTCTGAAAAGTGTATGAAAACGTTTTAGGTTGAGGTCATATGTATCACACAGACAAGAGCGCGTGACGAATTGGTACTAATGGTGGGATCCAAATTTACCGTGAATAAAAACGGCATTGTTAGAAGCTCCGACCACAGAAAGTCTATGGTAAAGTAAACCGGTGCGCGTTTTTGCAGAACACAATATCTCTACACTGGTGCTTCCAAGAGCGGATGCTTCGAAAAACAGAATTCCAATTGTGAAGGATACATCTGAGAATGGCAACAAAGAGGAGCCAACCACGATAACCGGAGATATTTAGCAAGAAAACTTTCTTAGGCGATCATCATTCATCATCATTGTCAGCTGAAAGAACCGAGTACTTGTCGTACAGTGGTTGTAACTGCCACAGTTTCGTTCACCGATGATTTGGGGAGGTGGGGGAGGTAGCTGCGTATTGGAAGCGGGAGCTGGTAAATTGGTGCGTAAATACAGCACTGTCAGTGGACTGTTAAGTGGGGGGATTGGGAAGGGAGCTATGCATTGAAGGCAATATCTTGGATGCGCCAGCGCCATGGCGCGACTGGGCCATGTCTGACAGTGTCTCTAACCATTGATGTGGCCCGCCTCGGGGTTCCCATCCAAGAAGACGGCAGTGACCAGCGCAGCTGAGTTTGCTGGTAATGGCTTTTATACTTCGCTGCCAAGTCATTGTTTGACTGCCTCTGGCTCGTTTCCATCCTTCACGTGGTTGTGCGAAAAGAACCCTTCGAGGAAGTCGGTCGACTGGCATACGGAGCACGTGGCCAAGCCAGCGCAACCTATGCAGTGTGATCAGTTTATCTATCGAGGGTGAGTTACTTCTTCCGAGAAAACCATTCGACGTACTTAGGCATTACTGATCAGGTGTTTCCACCAGACTCGGCAAATGCTCCGAAGACATCGATGGTCAAACAGTGAAAGTCTTTTGACATCCTCGGCGCGTCAGTCATCTGACCGAAGGGCCCTATGCTCCTTGATGCCTATTAATAGTAAACAAACACCCTTCTAAATCCACGAGATCCTTTCTATATAGGGGCTTTTAACGTCCGTACTCTATGTCAAATTGGCGAACAGGCAATGCTTGCTGAAACGTTATACTCCCTTAAAAGTGATGTATGCTGTGTCTCCGAAACACGCATACAAGACCCAAGCATGGTTGTGCATCTCAGAACGCCAAGGATGAACTCAGCTCTTTCGTATTTCTTAGGCCATCGTCGTAGGTGACAAGCCTGATCTCATATGTATGTGTTCGCATCGCTTTCGTTTCAACAGCCCCACCCCTGTCGCGACACGACTATTCTGGAAATTCCACACTCGAATTCAGCTTTCTCCCTCTACGGCTCATCCCCTGAAGATAAGGTGGAGATATTAGCTCTCCGCTGAAGCAACTCTTTGGCCTGACGAACTCGAACCACTACCCAGCAAACGTTCACTCGCACTCCTCGGGTCTTAACATATTTACCTGCTCCGACGCGTCCAGCATGTAGTGATGACGTACTGGTAGTACGATCCGATGACGTGTCGGGTATCCGGCATTCACATCCCGGCACCGTGATGCCGAGTTCAAATAAGTGGTGCAAATACAGATTTAACGAGTACATTAAATATCCACAACAAAACCATAATTTTTTGTCTTGTAGAATTCGGTCAGCGTGCAGCTATGACCACAAATGGAATGGACCTATTCATATTGATGGCCAGCCTGTTAAGCTGTTCTATATCTCATGTAATTTTTATGAGATGTCCAGGTCATCTACAGCCGGAAGTGGGTCAAACACTCCTGGCTATAGACTCAACACTAAGTCATAGATGATTGGATCATCCGCAATCAATACCCCGGCTAATCTAACACACAGTAGCGAACACGTACAACGAAAAGTAGTATGACCAAGTGTTCCACTGTAAAAGATAAAAGTGAAGATTGACGGGTCGAAAAAGGAGCTATGGCACCATTTCAGTGCACAGTGGCCGTGCAACACAAGAAAAGCATTAAGAACGAAATGCCGCCAAGTTGTCCAAACACAGAAAAGAGCGATCGACAGACCAGAGTTTGGTTTAAGTCAAAGACCACCGGGTCAGTAGATTCGCACATCAACTAATGAGATAATTTGAGCACAAAACACAAGCGCCAGTGGACCGGAATCGAACCAACGACCCCTCCCTTAGTCAGGCTATCGAACATGACAAGCCAAATCGACAAATTCTCATAATAATTCTCATGATTCCTTGAACAAGTGAAGTTACCCTGGTTACGAAAAAATACTCCAGCGATAGAACTATTTCTTTCGGTTTGGATTTTTTACCGATCACCATTTATGCAGACTATCCTACATGAGAAAAAGGCTAGAGCAAATAGTGCGTGAGACGGGTTGCTTTTGTTCCCTAAATTCCCCAGACGTAACCAGCATGAAATGAATCCAGCATAACGTTACTTTCCAACCAGCTAGTTAAACATGACAAAAGCTTTTTAACGTACGCTTGGTCTCGTTCACTAACGACCACTGGATGAAGAGGACAAATTATGTAGTTTTATCGGGTTGAGCGATGCAAGTCCCGATTGAAAATAAGTACCACCCAAAACTGAGCATGCATGGTAACAGCAACTGGTTGATTGTTGGGAACGTTCAGATTAGGATTGGCAAGATAATCGCTGATAGTAACAGCAACAGCAGCAGCAGAAAATTTCCTTCTACATAAAACAAAGACAGGTATCTCTTATGAGGGATTATGTACTCACTATAATCCAGGATTTCACCTGTTCCAGGACCTGCGGGCTGAACAGCAGGTTCCGCAGACGTGCCAAGGGACCTTCGGCTTCGACCGAACGACAGCGATGGAAAACATCACAGTAACCACGGTAATTATCACATGGAGCACCTGGTTTCAACTTGGTTCCCCGTCCGTCACGCAGCAGTTCGTTTACTAGTTGTGGATATTTGTCGCGTAGATGAGAGTCCTAGGGCGAAGAAACATGGAGGCGTGAATGAAATAGCACAACAGTATGCAGAATATCTCATAACGCACAGTTCGGTATAAGTCAAGAAGAGTTTGTTGTGTGGCAACAAACTGGTTTTGTCGCAACTGACCAAACACGTTACCAGTGGGTGGTTTTAGGTTTTTCTGTTCTGTTCCTTCGACGGGGAGCTTGTCAGATCAGATACGTGAACATAAACCGATTCCTCTGAGTTACCTTCGAGCTCAAACGTCACTGCAGCACCCTTGACCAGGACGGATCACCATACAGAAAAACACGGTGAAAGTTGTACACCCATTGAGAAGTCGTATTTATATTGCCTAACTGAGCGTTTGAAAGTGTATACACCATACAATACTTGTGTAGGCTAATAGCATGTCCATTCTTCGTCTACTTTTGTTTTTCTCTCTTCAGGGCTACAAATATAAATAAACAGATCTTGCGGTCGCGCTGCTGGTGATAATAACTGGGAAAATGTTAGGAATGTCGCCTGAACAATTCTGCAATATTTGGCTGTGAAGATCCGTTTTATACAGGCTTGGTATTGACCATCCAGTTAAGTTTCACACCGTTGTCACGTAGAGTGCCAGCAGCAGACTTTCTTTTCTAATGCTCTGTAAGATACACCAATCGTCCAACTGTAGAAGGAAAGCTCTGCTCCTCAAGACAATAACACTGGATCCTAATTGCAGACATATACACGTTAGCTAGAACACTCCGGCATATGGGCCTACAAAATTCGTGTTTTGTAAGGCGGTATTCTTTCTCCGTTTTCTTCGACTTCACTGCCCATGACCTGGCTGTTCCTGGTTCTTTCTACTAGCAAAAAGAAAAACGCCAGAAACTACTCGCACGTTTCATCAGTAATATTGGCCGTTGTGCTGGTATAAGTACGGTGATAACCTTGTGATTGGTTATCGCAGTTCAGAAGCCCACACGAAATAACTATTCGGATTTTACAAATTCGTTAGGTAGACCCAAGAGTTTCTAATTTTCTTACTGTTTCCAAATGCCAAGCGGTTAGTTTCTCACGCATTCCGGTTAGTGGATATTGGTGACTGCTTGACATTGCCCGCGGTGGATAAAATGTCTTCAAAAGCATAACTAAAGGGACTACCCCAACTGGTCACCCCTCGTTTACACGTCTTTCTAAGCCGAAGTCCTTCGACTAAGAGAGCCATTTGGCACCCTAAAATTTCCTCAAATTCGACAAACACCTATCTCTCTCTACTGCATTTCTGTTTCCCTCTCATGTTTCCATGTTTATTCTAGGTTCTTGTTCCATAGTAAGGTCAATAAAACACGTATCTAAGTGTAATGCAATTTGAGGGAGTGCCTTAGTTCGGTGGTCAAATATGTGTTGGAGCTTGTCAGATAATCAACACCTGCCTTTTCACCCCAAGACTTCCTGTACACGGTCCAATTGTAATGGTTTAGGGGTAAGGACTACCAACTACCAGTAGCTAGTAAACCCAGATTCTGTCCGAATAATAGTTTAATTCAAGCCTTTCGGGTTGCATTTTTTAAACTTCAACACCACTGAGTTTGTATGCTGAAAATTAACCTTCGATCGGTCGTTTTTGCCGGTGTTCCGGAATCTGTTGAAAAATGAAACTTTGCAAATTCCGAGAGGGCTAAACAACAAGTGTAGAGGATATTCCCCATAATTAGCAGGAAGGATTTGAACGTGTAAGCTTGAAATCGATCCAGATCGATAATCGACAGATGTGCTGAAGAACACTAAGACGAAATTTATCGGAGAGATAAAATGTCTCAGCAGCAAAAAAATATAATTTAGTGATGGGTGATTCTTATTCAGCTGAGTGGGTATTCCCTCAACTGGCCCAACGAGGCTGGGCTAATACGGTTTCATCACAGCATATTGCAATTGAATAGAAAAAGGACGTGGATTGTTCCTGGTCCAAATCATAACAGCGGAGAACAAAAAGTGATTTTTCGTTAAATGGTTTATATGATCCTATTACGACTGGCTAACATCCAAAAGGGATTGGCCTGTCAACAGCGGCTAGACCTGCGCATGGTCGTGGTGACAAAAACAATTTGCGTTATCTGTTGACGGAATAAATCATGCTATAGGGAGGAATGAATAGACCAATAAGGAAATCACACTAAAATCAATAAGCTAAAAAAGCAGAACAATCAGTAAAAACGTTATTTCGAATCTAAATGCATGATAAGTGTCCAAGTAGAGGAATAAGGATGTTTATGGAGATGAAAATGGTTGATAACCACTGAAGTGAGTGGTCTTCTCGACTTTTAAAGGCGGGTCTTTTGTTGCTCCTAGTAAGTGCTATGGTTTGAGAGGTTCCAGGAGAAGACGACCATAAAGCCTTCGGATGAATAATCGGGTGCAAAAGACGCCAAATTAGCTTGGCATCAGTTAAAATTCATTTGGTTGAACGCACGGGCCGAAAGGAGTCCCAGAGAGCTAAAGCTGTGTAAATACGTTAGTTAGGGATCGCGTATGACTGCGTTTATCTGCCTATTTGGGGTACTTTGATTCAATAAGTTTGTGTTAGAATAAAGTCCCGGAGATAGTGAATAATCCAGGATAAAAAACTGGAGGCTTAAAAACAGGCCTCCCAATAAGTCAGTAAAGTCGGAGATGGGTGCTACAAGTTAGGCGGCCAAGCATAGCTCCCCGAACTGCGCTTGAGCGGGCTTCTAAAGACCTGCCCTTCCGAGGCGGCGTTCTCGGTCATCGGGGCTTTAGCCGGGTGGATGTCATCAACTGCCTGTCTAGAGACCGACGGAGCATAAAGCCATCTTGGTTGGTGACTCCGGACAAACATGGTAAAGTCATCGCACACAAACGGAAAGAGGGGTGCGCCGGGCATCCTGGATAGCTGGTCTTGGTAGAAACGGCGTATGAATTGTAAATCAACTATCGGTTACTGTGGGGTTGCAAAACATCGCACTTTTCCATGCTGCCTTGTGGATCAGATTTTTCTATTCAAACGAAGATAGAGGCATCCCAAATCAACCGCTTCGTCAGTTTGCCTTAACTGGAGAATGAAGTACATAGCTTAATTTCTCAGGTTCGATGCTAGTCCATTCTCGTTTCACCATGGTGCACACAATAGAACACATTTCCCCCGCACGACCTTCACCATCGAGAGTAATACATCAATAGTAATACTGTTTCTCAGCTGTCTCATCTGGCGCTTAACTGCAGCACACTCTCGACTACCCATATCGTCTTATCCGAATTGCATTCTGGTCCTTTTCCCTTTTGTTTTTTTAACACCCACCTCAACCCTATCAATAATTTATGTCCGCACCAATCGAAGGCGGTTCTAAAGGCATCGCGCCCTGATCCAAAACGGCAAGTAAAACTGATCCGGTTCGCTCACTTTGGCTGCTCACGATGTCAGGCCTCTAGTACAGATGGGTCGACAAGCTGTACTATCCAAGCCTGGAAGGTCTAAGCACTGAGGTGTGCTGTGTTTCGGAGGCCAGACTTCAGCATCAGAAAATATTACTTACTCTAGGTCCACCAGTTGACGTAACTAAACGCACCTACAAATTACGTTTATCTGGAAAGGCTCAGACATCTGGACAAGCGGATGTCACGATTGCATTGAACTTATCTGGCTGGATCCTCGTAAATATCGGACCAGAGGGCGTGTTCAGAGTTCCCAGCGGGTTACTGGAGCGAAGTTACTTGTTCGATGTTCTCGTTTACGTCCCAACTGAAATCGGACGGGTCCAGTATAGACAATCAAGGCTGTCCGTGGGGCTCATAAGCACTCAAATACAGTTGGGGTTTCCAACCGTGCGCCTATTCCTTCCGGCTGTGCAAACTTTGTACGCTGACGTATCGATTTTAATCTCATGTATCATTCGATATTCAACCGAACCAATAGGTGGGACTAGTTCAAGCCTAATAATCCTCGCGCCTATCTGCTCGTATCACCTCATCAAGAGCGCACCGTAATTAACCAGTGGATCACGCAATAAAGGACTGTTGCTGTGTCGGCTTCGATTAACTACCACCTGTGTAGCGGTTATTGTTACCGGACCAACCCATCACGTTTGACTTTGATTAAGCATTGACTTAATTTTTTAACACAACGGGTGGAGCGAAACCCAACGCGGAGGCGGCACTGTGAAAGGCTGACAGGACTAATCACTCACACCGATATGTACGCGAAACCTTGGTCCACGTAACACGTCATACACCCAACAGCTATCTGAAAGACTGACCGCACTGTTTAGGTTATGTATAGGTACATGCGGTGCAACGGATGGGGTTACATGGAATGTTGCTGCTGCATGCATTTTAAATACAGTATGCTTGCATACATTTTCTAACCCGTTCCAGTGGCGAATAAACCTGGTAAGACTTTGGTCCTTGTTCTGCGAAGAACGACGGGTTTGATTGGTGGGTGGGTTTTACGCTGGGCTGAAAGATAATCGTTATTCTCAATAGGTTATTTGAAAAAAAAACATTCAATGGGAGCAAGTAACGTTATACGAGCTGGTAATCGAACGGGACAAGAAAAATTACTTCAAAAAACTTCTATTTCGGCTAGTCTAAAATGATGGAACGTATGGGTTTTCTGCTGAGTAGAAACCAGATTTGAAACTATCAAAAATGAGAACAAAGGAAACGGAAGAAAGCATATACAACGAACGAGGGCATCAGGCGATGTACGTGCTTTATCGCATGGTCCAGATAGATTTATCACAATGGGCCACCTCGTGAGCACGCGATTCGACGTTGAAGCAGATCTCAATCATCGAAACCTTGTTGTAGGCTCTCACAGAGAAAGTGCTGTATAAACTGGCAGCACCTTCAGTTCACAGAAAAGAAAGCCAAGCTACGGGGCATGCAAGTTTTAAAGGTTTAAGTTTCTTTTCATTTCTCATTGTAAATCTGCACTTCCGAAACGGACTGTGCACAGACTGTTGTTAGGACGATAGTCCGCAGCGACTTTGAAGATGCCTATGTGAGGTTCGAACCCGGTTCGTACAACTGAGCTGATAAGATAAGATCAGGGCACTTGCGCTAACAACAGAATATGAAAATAAGACACTGAGACAAAAAAGTGGTGTGTTAGATGCACAATTTATTGTGGCTGGTTATAACAAACTGACACAGGAACAAGCATCTAACTAAAATACACACGACTGACATAGTTAGCCTGTGGGTCGCAGATTATCGTGTTAATTGTGTTGAACTGCTGTGCACTGTCCCCGCCTTCATTTTCCGAATTTCGACCACGTCTACATCGCTCATTCGGTCAATAACAGATGATGGGCTAACTGGCAAGCACACAATTCGATGTTGAGTAGGATTTCAGTCAGCATAGAATTGCTCCTATCCAAGGAGGTAATCCTATGCACAATATATGATGAAACTGAGTGCTTGTTCGTATCCAGTGCTTGAGATTTTACCAATCTATTTGACGGACAAATAGCCCTTCTCAGCGATGGGACAATGGAAGCTTAACCGAAGTCCACTAGGAGCATGTGCGAAAGAAAGGAAATCAGCCTGTGTACAAAGGCAGGCCTACTCATATCGCCAATCCGCCCAGCGCCAGTACACTGCATTGGGACGTGAACGCTTCACGCAGAAGGTACCTGTAAACCGGACGTTTATCAGAACTGGTTTGAAGGTTCAATAACCCAACGACCTGTCCCAGAACGCTATTTTACTATTCAGAGCCCCACGAAGCTACTTCCGTCATGATAGCAAGTACACTGAAAACGCGAGACTGAGCTCTCTAAAGCTGTATTGGCCTCTATACTCAGTCTGAATGATTCGGCCGTGCTTAGAAGCGATTCAAGACTAACTAAAAATTAAATCTAATGCGAAGCTGGAGACAGAACATCATCTAGGCGTACGCAGACCTGCTGTCATCAAGACACTGTTCTAAATACCAGCAATGTGAAATACCAACGATGCATTCCCATAATATCAGACGAGTGCCGCAAAATAAGAGTTCCGGGGGGCTAACCCATAAGATAAGCCGCCGCGCAAGGAAGGGAGTGTGTCCTACTTTGGTCGTCTCTCCTGGGTCATAGTACACATGAGATTGTGGCTGGTGGTGTGGCTGTGGTAGGGTACCTGGATGCGGATGAGAACATAACTATGGAGCAATGAAAGAAGCAAACTTTCTGGTTCTACCACCCGATCACTACGCTGAAAAGAACTTAGGTTAATCACTGACAGCGACAATGGGCTTGAACACTACTGCTTCACTACAGTAGCCATTTAAGCTATTTGGGGAAGGTTCAGTTGCAAAAAGTAAAACAAGAAAGGAAGTGCAGCAATTATGAGCCTCGCGTCTGCAGACAGTCATTGTTAGGTGAAATCTTACATAAAAAACACCTGCAAACACAGTGAGGCACTACAATGAACAAAGGGCTCAAATCGCACATGATTAGCCGAATTAACGGACCCGACAACAAAGTGAGCTGTGACTGACCGATAAACGAAGCCAGCAGCTAATCCCGAACATATTGTTGATTATTATTACTATGTATTATAATTAGCAGTGATAGCATTTGATGTCAGTGATCACTGGGTGCCATTGCCGACGGCACCGCTGCCGCTGAATACATTCTAAATATACAGTTCCCAAATGGCTTTGATTGTGAATAAGCTTAGCGTACCTTTGGTGGTTGTTATGCTCGGAACGGGAGGACCAAGCTGAAGCATAATCTATATTTCTGACAAGCACCATTTCCCAACGACAGCAGATGACATAACACAAACTGGCAGTCGAATGTGTTAAGGAAACCATTATTTAGGAATTTATGCTAGGTAACATCCAGATAAGAAACAAAGTAAACCGAAGAGAGTACATGAGTGGTGGGCGATGTACGTGCTCCATCGCATGGTCCATCTAGCTTTAACACAATGGTCCACCTCGTGAGCACGCGACTCGATGTTGAAGGAAACCTGCATCACCGAATGCTTATTGTTGGCTTTCATAGGGAAGATACCATCAGACTAGACAGCATCTTCAGTTCGAGGAACAGAAAGCCCAGTTAGCAGGTAGCGAAACAATGGCGAGTTGGGTAAGAAGTATGCAGAGGTTACACTACCAGTCATATGGATTCATCGCTTGATCTTATTCAACAAAGGGTATTGTGGGACGCTGAAGCAAACATACTCAAGGTAAACCGCCAGGGTGGTGCAGGGCTGAAGGTGCGCACCCAAAACCACACGATTGGACGGTCGAATCGGCCGTATCCGCCAAGGCCCGAACAACAAGGCAGCACTGCCATCATTGTGTTAAGCAAGCAGTCCAATGAATCCAGTCATTGTTTTCGACGACCCGGTTATGCCTAGCCCTGTCGGCTTTACACTTTGCACATGTGAAGCGCATGCCAAACCCTGCAATAAAATCATCTGGGTTACCTGAAACAGCATGGATTACAGCAGTACCTGATCCCAGAACAGAAATATCGTCCACATACTTAAAATTCGTACACGTCCATGTCATTCCATGGTAAAGATAACGGCTTTGGCTGCACAGCTAGGGAACAGCAGCAGGGATCCGTCCGAAAACCGTTGATTTGAGCAACAACAATGCCAGCAATGTCACGGAATCACTTCAGAGTAAGGCTATTGGCTGTTTGCGTTGGTTTGTTCGCGTATACATAGCCCCATCAATGTACGATTAAGATTATTCTGTTCCATGAGATACCGCATTTGACGCACACGTTTCACGGTCAAAAAAACTGCACCACGGTTGACGCATCTTTTTGCCCTTGGGCAGCACATAGGATTGTTGTGACAGGTGCAGCCCCCTTCGGGCTGACGACTTACCAGAAGAAAATACCGCTAAAATACAGTGTTTACTTCGAGATAATACGAAAGTTCAACAATATATGGGTTTCAAGATGCTTTAAGGCACCCTTCGACGAACCTGTGTGCCCAAAGACGTACAAGTTGTGTAGAAATCAACCAGGACCTGGAAAATCTTGCAGGAATGTAGAGCCAACAGCGGCCTATCATCAAAATTAAAACCAGCCACGAGTGTGTTTCATAGACGTCCCATATTTTCCATTTGTTTCCTATCTGTAAATGCTTCACCATATTTAACAAGGGTCAAATGCAAGTAAAATCAAATTCACTAAATAAGACGATCGATGACAGATACGCTAGGGTTGTTAATAGAACATAGTTGTTAGTGTCTACTCCAGCTGTACGGAAAAATGGTACAAAATACAACTCCAAAAGAGAACGCGGTGTTGGCCGCTCCTGAGACTGTACACTGTTCGCGGAAACCACTGTATATCAATGTATTCTCCGATGAAAGGACAAAGTCCTACCAGCACTGGACTCGAGTTTCGCTCTTATTAGAGCTCATCAGCAGTACATATCCAATGGCCGTGCCGGAGTTTGAACTCCGCACATGTGACATGCGAGGCGAGCGTGTTACCACTGCCTCACCAGCGCATCCTGGACTCGTCCGAATTTGTACGTCTGAACAGATGAACATGTTCGCGCTTAAGTGATGTGAGAGGAACGCCCGACGCCTCGAACGACGAAACAATAACATACCTTGGTTGTGTCGATTCCAAGTGCATTTCGTAGTGGAAATTTGTGAGCACATAATCGACAGTCGCAATTGAGCGATTAGCTAACCGGAAAGATGGTGGTCGACTGGAAAAACGGATGTAGAGGGTTGATGGATGCATGCATCATGATTTCTCTTACGTTCCCATGTTGCCACAATGACCGCTCACTTCCAAATGCCGGCGATGAATGGCAGGATAGAATAAGTTCTACTCTCAGGAAAGGTTAGACCTGTGCTAATTCGGAAGTTTAAAGAAACCCCACGACTGTCAGGAATACACGCTTCCCTCAACTAGACGATCATCGATGGTTGTTTCAGTGATCACCATATCAACAAGTAAGCAGAGTTATTCGGAATTCCAGCGATATTGTTTTCGACCAACCTCTTGAATCAGCTGGAGCAAATTAGGTTCCAAAAGGCCGACGATTGCGCACAGACAAGCCCCGGTAACAGTTGACCTGAAAACGACAAGCCTCAATGGAAAAGAACGCCGACGTTCATTCACGGCCATTATCTATGGAAGGGAAGATGTTGTCTGGCAGGAGGCTGATAGGCCAATTTCTTTTCGAATTCTCAAAGGAGATATGTGATAGAGTTTACGCTGATGGATGGAAGGCCGCTACCGTCATTTGGACCACGCCTGGAGCATGGCGAACCCCACCGTTGACTGCGAGGACCCTACGATTGCTGATGATATTGAATGGTCACGAAGATGCACGAGGGAGCGGAAGCCCTCCGCAAGACATCAAACTAATCTTGGTCTTGTGGTGAAAGGCTATGACAATAGATTAGCTGCAGCACGCGCGTCTGTCCATCCTGCGCTCACCAAAACGCTTCTTTGAGTTGGACCTCAAGTGCAAGCCTAACAAGCGGACTATCCTAATGTACAGGTGTTTCCATACGCCCATGGTATAGTTCTAAGGTAGCGGTAGGTCATATGATTCCAGTGTCATTGACTGAGCACCCAATCTAGACATGCTATCCAAACTTCCAGTGTTCAGGGAATCCATATTGGATATATTGATATCCGGCCCCATGTGCTCAGAAAACAATGATAAAATATCCGTGTCTCTTCCGGAACCAACGTACTATACACCCATTGTAGCCCGTCTTATAAACGCTGTCCGTTTGGCAACCAAGACTGACGAAAGTGAGAGAAATACCAAAACCTACGAACGTATGCTTTTTCAAGATCCACCCGCTTCTAGCACACATGAAACCTGAGTTGTGCAGAGGCCTTTTCTGCTGTCAGAGCTGGTCTGGTTAAAACACGCCGCCTTTTGTAGCTATCGATTAAATCTCAAGTGGTTGCAGTAATCACAAAGAGCAGAAGGCAGAGCGGGAAAATATTACTCTGACATCTCTTCGAGATGAACTCCATTCGGGGGATCCCACGTTAACCCATCGCTGAAAGGAAACGCTCTTGTAGCCTTTCCTGAGTTACCATGGTTTACGTTTGTTATGGGGAGAACTGAAGAGACAACCGAATATACGTGAACTCACTCACGTGACAAAACCTGCCTTTTCAACTTTTTTTATACGGAAAAAGCCATCTTAAATAGAGGAACGGAAAGCTACAGAAGGCTTAACAACACCGGGATAGACCAATAAAATGTGGCAGGAAGCGCATCTTATAGAAAGTGGCCACCCCAGGAGTACACATTACGAAGAAAAAGATTTAGTTATTTAAAATGTGGGGTCTATACTCTCTTGAGTACTACTGACCTGATTACCTGATCGCTGTTTGGCCCCGAAAGTACGCAGGTTGCGTGTGAAAATGAAAATCTGGTGTGAAAAAGCAGTAAGTTTTTCGGTACTCCTACAGTTTGACACGGAATAGTACGATCCACTAGTGCCGTAATGTGTTCTGACTTTACCTACCAGAGCAACTATCGATCCTTTCCTGATGCTTTCAGTTACGTCACGTTCAAGAGACTTCTCAGGCAGAGGCAGAAAAACGTGCTCTTAACTGAAATACACAAGGATTGGCCCTTATTCAAAGACATCTAAGTTATAACTTTAATGGTCCATTCGAACTGTCTACTCACGAAAGATTGTTAGGAAAGGACCGCGGCATCCGTTAGGTTCTTATCAATATTTCTATTTGTTGGACCAAAAGGTCACGAATAAAATATCTATGGATAAACAACTTTTTTAAGGGGGAGAGGAGGGAACGCATGCTGGCGTGATGCATGTAGTTCACTGCCAAAACGTACAGGTTGCGCAACCCGACCACAAGTTCGGTGGAGGGATGGGCCCGAGAATGCGCAAGGCACTGATGAGTCACTATGAACATGTCTTACAAGAGTAACATAAACAATGAACATAGGATAGAAACATAGACAACTGTATGCATAGACGCTGTGTCAACGGTCAAGAGATTGCTTGCGACACAAAAGACGAAACCCCACAGGAAACAAAAAAAACAGATATGCGACCTTCCGACAAGGTGACTAACCTGTTCTAGCTGGAACGTGCTTATACAAGGTGCTCCACTTCGGTTTTCCCGACAGGACACGAAGCACATCATCTCAGGCGTGACATTTTTGTTGCGAACGAGAGAACACTCGTGCCAGCCGGGAATGCGTTCGCAAATCGAACCGATGCACTGGCCTTGTTTACAAACGCGTGTATGATCCTGACGGATGAACAGGATGAGAGAGACGACGATTGATGGATAACGCGAAGTAACTTTAACCAGTTTTCTCAGTGCAACACCTAACAGACAATAAATACGGTAACTGGTTCGAAATAAAGCATAGGACAGAGTCAGGGTGTGCAGACGGGCTACCTGGATGCGCCATAATGGAAATTGAGTGTCGTCCATGGTGTTCATAAAACCGCTGTGGTGCAAACTAATCGACAGTAAACAATGAAGAACTACCCGTGAATTTACTCACCACGTGTGGGATAGGCGGATATCGGCAATCACGCATACTTGCTCCGATGAAGTGCCAGTACTAAGTATAAAAAGTGTCAACAGTGTATAAACGTAACACAATACTCCCAAGGTTGCTGAAAACAGTGATTGTGATGACTATGATGATGATTTTGGTCACGCCTGTGGGACCCACTTAAGGTGGCCCGTCCCAAAGTTCCCATTAGGAGGGCCTAACTTTAATTTTTGTGTCTCGAAAACAAGTTGTAACTTGTAACTCTTGGGTCGTTTCAACCCTGTATTTGGGTGTGCGGAAAGAGCGCTCCGTGTCCGGCGACGACCTATCAGAAATAACCGTACATTAGGTCGATTTGATGACTGTATGGCGAACCGGATTAGACGAAGGCTCGTTCTGGTCTGTCCTGATACCAAGCAAAGCTGAGCAGTTCTCGCTTCATCGCGGATCCTTGCCAATTCCTGACGGAGACATCAACGGTTACCAGATTTCAGTTATTGTGGTCAGGGTACCGCAAGCTGGAAAGATGTCATCGGAGGCTGAAGACAAGTTCATATTTCTCAGACATTCACGTGGCATCCAGTTTGACATTGTCTGTATAAGTGAAACAGCAGCGCATCCCGAATAATCCAAGCTACTTCTCCCTCTGAATCATTTATCCCACTTTGTTCTCTTAGCTTTTGCTTTGACGATTTCTTTGTGCCGTTTCAAAACCTTAGCAACCAGGTTTAGGTACGCACTTGTGAAAATTGTGATGAAAATCGGGACCATCAATACATGGGGTCCGGCTAGTGACCATAGTCCTATTGAACGGGCATTCATCCATGATCAAACGGAGACCGGCTCCTCGAATGATGTTGTTCGACACTGAAGATTCACCTTGACGGTAGAAACACGAGATAATGATGCAGGCCAGCCTTCGCTTTGTGCACACTCCTGTCAAAAGTACTTATTTGACCAAAACAGGTACGTCGCCGAAAGCAATTTGCCCAACAACTCAGCGTAATCAATAGCAAATGAAACTGCCCCTACTAGTTTCAGGGAAACCACGAACAGAAGTGGCTGCAAAGTCATCAACATTATCACAGACAACAACGGGCACGCAGAACAACGACATGTCACCACCGTAAACCACGCCAACTTATTTCAAAAAGTCCCCGTAATAGGAATACTGAGGACAGAGAAGAACCAGGCGGTACCCTAAAACAAACGTTCGAAGTGTCTTTACCTTCAAAAAACCACATAGTCTGGAAGACACTGAACACCACCGATATAAGTTAGCAGCCACCGCTGGTCAAGTCTCCAATTAAGCACAGGGAAGATCTCGTGGATCCATTTCTGAAAGGCGGATCGTACACACAATGTCGACTTTTCGCAATTTCTTTCACTACCAGGCATACTTTGTCCACTTCATAATTTTCGCACTTTAACTTGGAATTCATTCACTCAGCTCTAATAATGATTATCTGGAACATTGGATTGAATACTTTAAGAATCAGGTCAACAGAACATCGGCGAATGTCTAGCCATAGCTCCCGTAGGCAAGGATTATTGGAAGCTGACGAACACTTCATAACCCACAAGTGCTACGGAGCTTCGATCGAGAATAACCTTTCTCAGCTCTGTTTTGGGAACTGATGAGTGAGAAAGAGACAACCGTAATTCACTAGTGAAGAACCAAAATAGCATCCATTCAGAAAGGTGAGACCGAGCTGTAAAAAATGTTGGTCACGTGCTCTGCGTCACCTTACGCAAGCAAATGACATTTCAACCACAGAAGAGGGTATGCCAGTCGCTTCTTCACGGTCCATGTCTAAGCGTCGAACTGCACATTATTCCCTTTCATAATAGGGCTTCCTGCAAATAAGCTAGCGTGGCACCAATACACGACATTGGTGGTATTGTCAAACCCGATGATTTGAACAAAACTACCGGAACGTTTAGAACGAATAGACCGAAATGGGCAAGCTAATATGCAAGCATAGGTCACTGCTACACAGTAATTATAAAATTCTGTTTCGACGGATGCATCTAGAGCAAAAGGTTTCTTTCAGGCCCAGAATCAAGTGACGTGTTAATGGCAAAAACAAATACTGAACGACTGGCATCTATTATGACGATCTTTGACCGTTGCAACCGACAGGTGGATGATAATTTCGGAGTTTTATGGGATGACAGAAGTTTGAACTGAACTCACGAGTAGCAGAGCAGCTTGATAACGCAACGATCATCAAAGATGAGCAATTCAAGAGAGAGCTAGATGGGTTCACCCCAAAATGTGGACGGGTCAGTATACTCGCACCCACAGTTTCGTTCCTCTAAATCAAAAACGTAACCCCATCCGCGGTTTAGCACATGGGATAGAAATGGTGTGTACACAAGACACGTTGAAGACCAAGACGAAAAACTGACAACACTGCAGCACGAACTCACAGAGATGAGGAGCACATTCGTCAAACCCGGTGTGACTAACATTAGGAAGTGTCACGGGTGAAGAAAGCTTGTGGTTTAGAAATAAGCTAGCGAGAAGTTCCGCAAATGGAGTACTTTCAACTCCGGTCACTTGAGTAGCATTCAATTTCGCATCAGTTCAGGCTTTTCGAAACGGCCGTTTTTCAACTTTCCAACGTCTCAACAACCTAGGACTACGAAAGTGCTGTGCAGTTTTAGTTTCTGTCCTCTAATACAAACACTACAGTACACAAGAATGAGTCAGAATTCACATGCACAGCGTGTGCAGGCGTCGTGAATTATCACAGCTGGATATTCCGTGTACATGGTGGTATGCAAAAAAGATGGAAGGGCTTTTCGGGTGAACCAGACATGAACCAACCAGGTTTACGAGCAATGGTGGAGTTGTCATTAGGCCTGATTCCTCTGTTCAGAAATCGACCCGGCGACCACCAGAAGTGCTTCCCAGCATACTCACCTGGCAGGGTGTGCCATCCGGCAAATGTTCAGAAGTGGGGCACTTCGCTTCAACTCCATTACAGTATGCCGACCGATAGCACTCATCAGCTCCACGACAAAGATGTGACGTCCCACGAAACTGACAGTTGTGAGTGCAACATTCACCAGCCGTAGGGGAACATTGGACCTGGGGTTGTGGAAATGAAAAGATGACGCTGTAATAAAGTTACCGGTTGTGAAATCACAATATGATAGAACGATAGCGTGTCGTGAAATCTGTAAAGGGAATACCACTGGCAACGTGCTGAGGAAATATTTGAAAGCATTGCCTTTTAGATTTTAGGCAGACAACACATTCAGTGCAAGTGAATTACGTGGGGATCGATAAAGATGGGAGAAATCTAGAATGCTAGAAATTGTTCGAAACGATTTCTGAGGAGAAACAGTCCCGAAAAGCCACAGATTCTTTCAGGTATATGCCTAAACACTCGAATATTGTAGCTCGACAAATGAGTAGCAGGTTTTGAAAAAAAAAGTCTTCCTCCGTTCCTAGAAGAAACAGAGCTTTATCTCTTAGTGTCTATGCTTATGCAAAGAAACGAGCTTCCTTTTTAGTAAAGTTGGCTGACCTCACACTGCAGAAGGTGGCCAGAGCCATATTGGAAAATGGCATTCAAGCAACTTGTTGCAGAAAACGAGGAACCACTAGGCACACGTTTAGGGGTAGTTCGCCTCGTGATGGAGAGCCTGCAAAATGCATGTTTTCGAAAGGCCGAAATATTGCACAAACTGGGGGTAAAAATTATCAGAAGGTTCTGATAATGAAATTCAGTTACCACTAATGTATGGGACCAAGTCCCACCAGGTTAGTCACAAACGTCAACGTACAGTCCGCGAACTGAAATGAAACATCATGATAAAGGTCATCTATGAAGCAAAACATGGCCATTCGCTTTCGATCTCTTGAAAATTTGCGCATTGATCACTGGCACTTTCACACGGCCAGCGAACCACAAAAACTACTTTGGCTGAAATTTTGGACAACCTAGGTCGCTGATCAACGTTTTCACTGTGCGTAATTTAGTTCCACCCAGGACAGGCTGACACGAAATGGGACTCGGTGCGAGGTATACGATCTAATTGGCATAGCCTGAAAACTGCAGACCAACCAGTAATACTGGCTGGATAGTCTATCAACTACACAGCGGACACTACTAACGTTGCCCCCAAAGCAACGTTAAGAGTAAATGGAAGGCAACGAGGTAATTGCATAAGCCTTCTAATACCACGCCCTAAAAATAGTTGCTACTTAAGTGTCAACTTCTTTCTTAGGTACAGGTAGCCACAAATTTAAGATTAAAATACTGCTTTTTCGCTTGCTCACCAATACAGGAACGACAGCTTAAATAAAGTTAGATCACAGAACGGTAGACAACATCCTCATTGTCACCAATGACATCAATACACAAGCAAGACACGGTGGCGCTTAATCGCCGTATACTTCATGGTTGTATGTCTAGGCTTGGGCAACCTGGTAGTATCCCAGCCCTCTTGCTTCTTTCGAGTGGCATAGCAGCTAGGCACCGAAAGGGTGTTACAACTGAGCGATTTTTTTGTATGTCCACTGAGCTACTACCAGGGTGCCCGAGTTTAGAGAAGGAAACGATTAGGATCCTCAACCAAAGCCTATGGTTGAAAAGCTTGACCGCAAGACAGCGATGTTTGAGGTGAGACCACGAACAAGTTGGGGAACAAACTGCAACACTTGTTGGAACATCCAACCTGGAGCCTCAGGAGACCGAGTTTGTCAGAACTCTGTCCACAGACATCCGCCATTACCGGTAGATTGGGTTACCGAGGTAAACAAACCGTTGCGCCATGATAAGTCTCTTCGTGACAGATAACAGGTACATACGAAATACGTGTTAGTACGTGTTAGTACCCCGGATCCACTAGCTTTCGAGACATCATCCATTGAAATCAGTAAGTAGTGAATGGACATTTTACCATAGGTAAATGTCACGTAAGGACTGATGACCGCATCAAGCGGTAAGAGAAGTAGCACCAGAAGAAAGCTGGTTGGTGTCCTTTGAGTAGTGTGAAGGTAAGCTCAATTAGTCTAGTGATTATGGTGTGTCTATCGGTTTGAATTTGAGACGATCTTTGGGTTATGTTAATCATATTTCAAACAAGGCATTGTGCCCTATAACACACGTCCTTCAGAAGTGTCATGCGGCCCCTCAACTGTGTAGGCTCAAACGCATATTTAGGTACAGAATCGGGTTTCCGGCCTTCTTGGGGTAGCAAAATCGTGTAATATATGGAGTGGCCATTTTATAGATAGGAAATCCCATAGAAATCTGCCGAAGAATATCCTCTGCCGAGATGGTCTCTCTTCGGGGAACCCGTCTTCTAGGGTTACTGTGATTCGTTCGGAATTACAATTAGATGTCAAGTGGCCTCACCTGAGGTGTGGGCGATCCAAATATGGTAATAGGGATGACGATTAGAAATACTGGGTGCAACGCGGTGGCTGAACCCTCAACCGTACACGGCTGGACCGTGCAGCAGTCACTCCACCCAAGTAGCATGATATTGGTCGCAAAAATTGGCTGGTGAAATTGGTCCTTCGTCAACGCAGAATTTCATCAATGGTCTGGATTCAATAACCCACCATTTTTCGGTGTCCACTTCGCATCAGCTCTCAGTGACGCAGCGGAAAGCCCTTTAGATTTGAGTTTCCGGGCCGCTTTTACCCCAGTGAGGCGTTCAATACAATTGGCACAACTGTGTTTTCTCACAAAAACGGCGAGCCCGCAATAGTTGGACCGATAATTGAACCAAGACAGCGCCATTATTTTAGCATACTAGTTTATGACCAAACAACAGAACATACAGGGTTGAAAAGTACAGAACACAAGTAAAAATTTGATAACATTACCTGCAGAGAGGAATCATTAACCCATATGGCATCGCGTAGCTTGCAGGGAGAGCTGGACTCTTTCGGATGACAGCACTGGTCTCGGCAGCTAGACTTCGTAAAACCACAATCGCACTGCTCGCCTTCTTCAGTCAACTGATTACCACAGAATGGCCCGTCGGATTTTAGGAAGCAGTTCGAATCGTCCTAGAGGAGAAGGGGGTGGGAAAAAAGAACATGATAGCATGAGAGTAGTCTTGTCAAGTTTAAATGCCCAGTAGATGGAGAGGGACGAATAATGGATAATAGTCCAAAAGCTGACCTCCTTCACTAGCTGGTAACGAAAGTTATCGTAGCTAATCCTGCTCGGAGTTGGGCGGAGCTGTGCACCGGAGGACATGATTAGGCAGCACTTCAGCCGAAGGCTAGGGAAATGGGAAAGGCGGAGAATGCCTGGAACGCCAGAAGATTATTTCGGTTTATTTGTGACACCGGTCCCCGAAGACCGCCTGTGAGCGAAACCACCAAAGATCAAACTGACGTCACCATCCTGAATTATGGAAGCCTCAACCCCTAAATCGAGTACTTAGAATATAGATCCTAGTGACCACCTTCTGCTACTCAGTCGGATCCTTTAACTGCAACAGAAGTCGGGACAGTGAACCTAGAACGCCCTACGACCTCAGAGGTTTATGACTGCATATATTCACTCAAGCGTCACCGAGTTTATGATCCACATGGCTTTCCACCCGAACTATTCAAAAGGGGGTGAGGTTCTGAGTCGGCGATTGTCTGATCTATCTGAACGTCCCGGACGAGTGCGGTGAGTCGGTAATGGTACCCATTTTCAAAAAAGGAGTCCGTAACGAACTTGGAAGTCTTGGGTTGTCAGCATGACTCACCCGCCACTCTAGTGTGACGGATGAGGCCAATGCCCCGAACTCCAAGGCCCGGATGGTGTTCACTTACCTATGG
>SJOL01008189.1:0-16047 GCA_004794785.1 Opisthorchis felineus | reverse complement strand
AAACACCAAGTGCTCGATCGTTTGTGCACCATCCTCTGGACCCCCAGGGCAGTTAGTAGGCGTAATAACTGAGCCAGAAAAGCCCTAACGAACTGACAAAGTACAAATGGAGATCAGGTGAACAACTAGTCAACTGATCAAGCCGTCATGCGACGGAGTCAGTGCAAGTTCCGCCATGTGCTGTTACGAGCAGCAAGGTCTAAATCAGCTGTTTCCCCAGGCATTCCCGTCAGGTTCATGAGGTAAATCATTAGACAGCCCTGATGATACGATCACAGGTATAACAAAGACACCATGTGTAGCCTCATCATGTGCTGCGATGGTATGGGCACACTAGAGTAGCCCCGTGACACATAAAAAAAGAGCACCTCGTTTTTGGCAAAAAGAGGCACGCTGTGGGTCAAGAAGCATAGACGATGACTGATCATCTCGCTCCAACAAAGAACAGATCGAAAAATCCCTCTCAGTCTTGTGTTCCGTCCTTAACGCGGTGCAAAAGGCTCAACACAGTGCGTCCAAACATTTGCCGGTGTTGACACACTTTCTCCAGTCGATACAATGTCACACGAGGTTGACGGAACAAGTGGGGAGAATCTGGAGCGGTTGTGCGTACCAGATACAGGTTGCCATAGTTACGAGCTAGGCAACAAGCCAGAGAAACAAGCCGACTGTACAGATCGGAGATGTGTACGCGGATACTTCACCATCGAAGAAAAAAGAAACGTTCAAGAAACGTAACATTTCTCTGGTGGACGAAATAGCAAAACTGGCGCCTATTAGCAGTATTATCATGGCAAACGGCGCCATTTACACCGTAGAGCCTGAAGACACACAAGCCTAGTCACCTTGATCAGGCAGGATAACCCCTCCAGACTTTCTGCGTAACTGCTCCGGTTCAGTCACTTTTCCTATTCTCTTCACCCCCACTGTACTTTATCCTACACGTCCGCATCCCTTAGTCATGGCAGCCAATCGTCAGCCACTTGGCTCCAAACCGTTCATCTGAACCGACGGATTATGCTGAACCCGGCTCAACAACTGGGCGTCGCCCTGAATCAGGTACTACTCTTATTCAACTTCTTTGATGCGAAGAACCGTAACTATTTAATCATCAATGCCTATGTAGCGTTAGCTGGCCGAAACATGCCCATAGGAAATGAGCTGTAAATTGGAACTGGGTATTGAATCGGAATCTCTCACGCAGCAGATAAAACTTGTCAGGACAGTGTTTAAGGCAGCCAGTGCGTATGCTCGACCACCGTCTATCAAGGAAGGCATCGTCCCTAACAGCAAACTCGAAACGCTTGTTGGCGAAGGGTTTTCGGTGAACAGGGCAGAACGTGGTAATGCGAAATGAAGGTGACTTACGGTAAGTTTGAGGGCCATGAGAACTTCGTCCCTGTCTGGACGGGTTCCACGTGATTTCCGTTGCGCATGATCGCCGATCTTGCAGGTAAGCGATCTTGGTTGCGACCAACCTGTCACTCCCTAGCTGCACTATTTCTTGCTACCACTTGTCTATTATCGTGTGTTGAGTGAATGGTAACTGGTCAATCCCACTGAAGGCGTCTCGCTCCAACGTAGTGAACAGATGTGTTTATCTCTCGATAGTTTTAGAAGGCCTTGCTATTCATTTTCCCTAGAAATATAGAGATTCCTTGCAAAACGTTCAAAACGCTCCCACTTTTCGTTTTTTTTTAAAATTGGCCGGGTACTTACCGATAAAACGCGACCCAGAAGGCGAGCGATAGAATCCAACGAACACAGAGAGAATTTATTATTATTATCTTTGTCGCCGCTGGTGGCGCTGGCGAACATGATGTAATTCCCACGAGGATCATCCACCGAGGGTAAGCAACCAAATGGCTCGTCCTTGTGATCATCGTCATGCTTCGCGCCAAAATTGTGACCCATCTCATGGGCAAATGTGAGTTGGGAAACTTTCAGGGCAACCTGTAATCGGATGAAAATGTAGATGTAGAGACTGATTGTTTCCCCCTAAAAACGGATTCAGAAGCCATACCAGAATAAGAAACTCACCTGAGAACCATAGTTCAGTAATGTCACGACTCCGGTGTTCAAACTTTTGTACACATTGTGACCACCTTCACGCATCAAGCGATGCTTTTCACAAACTCCGCCCGATCCGTTCGGTTCGGCCACCCAGGCAAGTCCCAGAGTTCCACCGGAAAAGTCACGGTATGTGAAAACGTAGGCCAGACAAAAGTCATCGTGTGGAGTGTATGAGTGCAGATTCAAATAGTTGGTAACATCGATATTTTCCGCACAAAACGGATTCTCGTCCGCATAACTGCCTCGAGAAACTGATGTGTTCGAGACTGAGGGCTTGTCTTGACCTGGCCGACGGGGCAGAGCCGTGGGCGAAGGTAGTGGATGGCCGTGAAGGTCACGCCAGATGGGTCTTGGCTTGCAGTCTTCCTCGGTTACATTGATCAATACGTGATCCACACGGAAGCTGATTCCAGGATATTCCAAGCGTCCCTGCGGGCAAAACGAACCGGTCTATTGATCACAGCGAGTGAGAAATTATGCTTACTTAACAGGGTTACGTACAACGAACGGAAAACTTCGCAATCAATAGCCATAATTTTGTACTGTTTGGTAGACACTTAATTGGAAGAACCCTTTATAGCCAAAATCTAGTGGCTTTTTTTCGGCGCGAGCAAGTGGATATTTCGGAAGACAAATGAAGTCATCCAACAGTTGAGGTTCCTCGGATGTTGACCACGTGTCTGGACGTGTGGACACCACAAACTCCCATTCGGTTTTCAAAAATTGCTACTATTATTGGTTGCCCGTGGGAAAAACGCAAGTAACTTAGTGTCATCTACCGTGAAATTCTGACATTCATACTTTTCTGGTACAGAATCTTGCTTAACATTCTATCATTCATGTTTGAGACCCCCGTATTCACCCAACCTAGTCCGGAACAAGCGTAAACTGAAACAGATTCTTAGCCAGATGAAAAAAGTTGGAACGGTACATGTGGATTTCATCCTGATTGGTTGTTCGCAATAGCATTGTTTCGTTAAAATCGAGAAAGTCAACTTGAATATGGGTGTATAGATGCAGAAAACCAGGTAGTGATTTTTATTACTTTTACACGACGACGACTCACCTACTCATTAATTAATGCATTGGTCAAGGGGAGTCTTAATCTGTATTCCTCAAACATTAAGCATTAATGAGTGCTATATCCACTTGTCTAAAAAATCATAAATGGTGACAAGTTGATCTCGCCTGTCGCGAATCGGTCGTAGTCCGCGACTTACAGAACGAACAATTGTTCAGCTGTAACACCCTTTCAGTGCATAGCTGTCATGCTATCCGAAGGAAGTGCGAGAGCTGAGATAAGGCCAGGTTGCCCGAGCCTAGGCAGACAGAAAGAGGTTCACAGGTCGCTGTGTCCTTAGTCCGCTTCGCTTCGCTTCACTGACTACGATTTTCGCTCTTGCGATTTGACTGAGAGTCCGTGTCACTTGTTGTTCTGTCAGTGACAACACTGTAATGTATTTATGCGACAGACCATGCGTTGCGGACGCGTGTTTATTTACTGCTACACAGATGTTCTGGGTCAGATGATTTCATCCTTGCTTAGATTGGTCGCCTAACTCCGTAGAGCCAGTGCGACGATAATACATACATGCAAGGGTTGTGTGGGTCATTCTACACTGCGTATTCCGGCATTATGCCTGATGAAACAGTCTTCAAGGTTTCGTTCCAACTGACCGTACACTCATGTTCAGTCAACCCAAAACCACACGGAAAGTGCGACTTTTTGAAATCTTCCTCTTGCTTTCACTGTGGTGTAAATGATCCCCACACACCACGATACCAGAGGGCATGGATATTTCCATACTGTCTTATTCCTGTAAATGATTCTGCAACCAATAGGGCGATACGTTTTGGTTACCGTGACGTTGAACCCCATTCAACCTAACACAGACACTTTGTTTACAACTAAGCTAATGATTGCAGTTCAGCTAGATCACGTGGACTGAATGAAGCAATAAAATAATAATCAAGAGTCTTAACTTTACTGCACGAACAAGGCTCAGCCGGAAAGCTTATAAGTCCAATCCAACTCTCAATGAGTGGATTTTAGCCGACGGAAACATTGTCAAATGGACACCTTTCGGCAAGGAGTCACACAGATTTATCACTACAAAGACGATTGCAAAAGAGCTTAAAAGGAGAATTCGCTGAAATTTCAGTATAATGGCCCTAATACTGGTGAGGTGGCGAGCTAAATATGGCACGGTGGGCTTTCTGTGCCGTGAAGTACGAGCAGGTAGAGGTTTCAAAGGGTTTCCCACTCGATTGCTTGATTTTGCAGCCGAGTCGAAACGAAGAGAGTGCCAGCGGGAATACGTGTACGCAGTTAAGAAAAGCAAGAGAACCACAGATCCTATATGCATGAAACGATAAGCGCAGCTTCGGAAATCCGCAGCCATCAAGGCAGGTGGGTAGCCTGAAGGAGGAGAACCTATGTTCGGAAAATTAGTCCCTGGAAGCACCGCGTCACCGATCTGTCGTATTGACGAATGAAGCTTGTTGAGTGGATGACTTAGGTTTCGTTGACCTTCAATCGTACAGTGTGAAATAATTGGATCATTGATCAGTAGACTTCGAACAGGATTCGGAAAGTCATTGGCTGATAGCCTAGCCTTGTAACTTGCTGCAGGCTCTGCATGGCCCCCTACTCATCCAGCCTTACAAAGTAGCTGATGGTCATTGACATCAGTAACACAGGCTTTCAACACCACTCACTCACTGCAGTGAGAATCAGCTGACGTCACGTCCGGGCGCCAAATTCATACCGAACGGTCTCGCACGATTCGGTTATATAAACCATCAGAACAGATCATTATAAGATACTTTTATCTACGAACAACACAGAATCCTTTCTAGAACTTGTCTCGTTACAAACCGTCTATAAATACAAGCTTCTCAGAATTGTAACGCGTGCAACAACTGGTCCATAAGGTATGAGAAGCCCACATAGAAACCTCTAGTGCACTGGCCCAACTCGACGGCACAGGGAGTAAGGCAAGGATGCCTGATCTCCGATGTTTTTACGCACAGCAGATGCATTTTGGACCGCAGTGGGCTCTTCGGTCGTATCGGATAACGCAACGGTTATCATGGTCAAATGAGCAAAATAACCGATCAGCTTTAACACTCTTTCGGTGCCTAGCTGCCATGCCCTTGGAAGGAAGCACGAGGGCTGAGATACTACCAGATTGCCCAAGCCTAGACAGGAGCAATCGAGATGGCTGGGGTTGGGTTCAAACCCCGAACCTTCCGGTCAGAAAGTTCGGGTCCTTAACCACTGATCACCGTCTACCGTAGGGTGATCGGAGAGTGAACCCTTTAGGGCTGATCTTTTTAACCAGCCCTTCCTAAAGGAAGGCAGAGCAATTGCTTCCAAAACCACGAGTGCTGGTCATTTGGCGAAGACACTTTACTGAGCTTTGTGTAGTTAATCCGTTTGGGTTTTCCTGTCATGTCTTAACCAGTAAAACCTTTCAGATAACTGTAACGCTAAAGCCTGACCTCCACATCAAAGTGGTAGCTTTTTGTCAGGTCGTCGTCCTTCAATCCCATATCACAGTTACGGAGTTCGAGTGTCTTGTTTTACGTGACACCGATACATACAGTTCACCCACCTTATATTGGCACTTTCCGTTTCAGGAAAGCGCCGATAACCGACGACACCGGAATAGTGAATTAGGTGTTCGCATATCCTTTCTCGAACCTAGTGATAAGCTTATACGTGAGGCGTAAACCTTACTAAAGTTGAATGTGAAAGTCGGTTTTAGATAACCAAAGCCAAGTAACACAAACCTCGGCTAGTTCCGTGATATTGTACAGAATCGAACAGACTGTCGGAAGTACATTTTCAAAGGCCAACTATCGGCAGTTGAGGAACTTACTTATACCGGCGCCGAGTGGTTGGCGAATGGCAGTGAAATTTACAAGAGTATTCGATAGTGGCTTCGGGCAACAAACCTGACGGTATTTGGGTAGGTCAGGAAAATCTGATACCCGGTGGCTCGTAGCACGTCTCCAAGCTCTCATCACATCGTACGCCCACGTTAACTAACATTAGTACTCGCTGCAATTATCCACACGTACCGTAATAGCATCACTGCACTCGCCAACTATGTAGGTCTGTTGTTTCCCGTGTCAAAGTGCTAAAATTTCGGTATGGCGGCAACCTGTTCTACTGACCAAAAACACTGAAACAAGTGGTTTGGAGGTCAGATACCGAGTGATGAGATGGAATAGCTGACGTTGCGATAGAAACGTTTTGTCAAAGCCTATGGGCACATGTAGGAGAGAGTGCTCCTATACTGCTGATCGAACACCTTGTTGCACTGGACCACCCGGGTGAGCGAACTGACACCACTTGCAGCTAGGAACAACTCGAAACTTGTAAATCTTGTGTTTCAAATACACTATTAGCTGTAAGACACTGGAAGAGAGATGTACCACAGACAGCATCAAAATTCCGTCTACGAAAATAAATTCCTCCTGATTTTGTACTGTTTCTATTAGGTCCCTATCAGAAGAGACCACTTGGTCAGTTTCTGTAAGTGACTTTTTCAGAGAGAGTGGGTTATTTTAGCCCCAGATGACGTGGGTTTGACGCCTGAGCTTCTTACGCAAAGACCTGTAATTTGAATTCAACCCTGGCACTTTTATTTTATCCATATAGTTGTGGGTAATCCGGCGTTAACTTGGCCCTTCTTTTAGGCTGCACGACATTCACATGACAAAAAACTTCACAGCTTAGTGACTCTTTTGTTGTGTGGACAATCTTCGGCACAACTCCAAAATCCTGGTTCCTGTCCCGTGAAACGCCAAGTAGGAGAGTCTTCAGAGACCTGCAAAATGTATAGAGGTAGTTCGCAAAGAAAAGAAAGCTTATAATTCCATTGATATGGAGTTGGGAAAACGCAGTGGGATAATAAGATGGCGCCCAGTGAAGTCATCATGGAAGGCGAATCGTACCTAGGACACAGGTATTTGGCCACAGCTTCTACACCCTTGTGTTGAATAACGCGCTATTCGCCTGTTTGTTTCCCGATAAATATGATGTAGGCAGCGGCGTGGCTGCCGAAAACTTGTAACTTAATATTCCCATGAGTTGAACAGTAATGGTAGGCTACAAATATGACGTTAAAGAAGGAGACGATGGATGTAACTCAAAACACCATTGGTTGAGCTGCCAAGAAGAAACCAAGTTAAGGTGCATGGCTCCTACTGATGTGCATGCGATATTGCGTACCCTGTCTATTAACCTTAGAACAGGGTATGTTGAATAGCAAGCAACACAATATTGCTCAAATGTTCTGCCTCTCACGTAGAATTCACCAGTGAGAGGAGCAGTTTAGAGCAATAACACAACACTTAGCAACGCGAAAATGTCGAACGAATAAAACGCGAAAATGAACCAAGTGGCAGTTACAATTAAGTCGCAACAAGCCAATTTCTGAAAAGAATAACAGCTATTCTCATCCAAGAAGGGTTTTGGACTTAGAGGATTAACGCAACCAACACAACTGTGTCCGGTCAAAAGCTATCCAGTTCCATTCATTCCACTGATCATCCCTGAACCTACTAGACGGTCGGAAGGAAGATAAGCGCAGTATTGGCCTACATTCGCCTACAGCTACTCATGCCACAAGTAAAATATGCCATTCCGGTGGCATGGCAGCTAGGCACCGAAAGGTGAACGATTTGATTTGATTTGATTTGAAAATATGCCCAAACATAGTCGCTTGTCCAGGACAGTATCCAGAGAAAGGGAGTGTCACTAGCTTGGGTTAGGCTGTGTGGTGATCCACGGCAGGACACTGCCTCTGTCAACTGATTTTAGTCCTTCGGAGTTCACATTTTCCTCGTTATTTTGAACAACTACGCTAATCATTCACGGCAGAACAACTGAAAATAAGCACCTTGTGGCCGAACTTGGATGCAAACCGCTCAGTAGCCAAAGACACTCAATATCACGTCACGTGTGACAACACATGGGGCCGCCAGTGAGCTGTAAGGCATGTGCGCTCGAATTCCCATACACAGTTGGTTACGCGTCCTGTCCTTAAACGGCCAAGACTCCTTTTCATTTTTAAAGAAATAAGCATCAGAGGAAACAAAATCTGAAGCCATTGGGACAGAGACCAATTAAAACCGTAAATTCAGGGACCACTCACGGCATGATCACGAAATAACGTGTGCTGATAAATGGCTTGCGCTCCTTGAACGTGCTGGGTGAAAATTGAGGTGATTTCTTGCACCGCGAGTTCCCTGTTACCGCGAATGTGTTGCATCCCAATCACCCTCTCCCACAAGAATGTATCTGACTGTAAATAAAGGTTGCATACGCGTGTGTTCGCACCATCAATCGGTGCGGACTGACGTTGAGTATAGGGGTTCACAAGACTGTAATCGGTAAAAGCATTAGGGTGGCCGCGTTGAAAATCTGGATGCAGCCGAGATGCACCGAGTTCCACGTTGAGAGGCCGCAGGGCTGAAGCACGCCGAGATCTTCTAGCTGATAAGGGGAAAAGAAAACGGAGGCGAGAACAAAATACATTTTGTACGTTACTAGATTATCCGGTAGGTGGATGAAACGAAATTTGCAGCATAGCAGATAGACAAAGATTCTGTTGAAGTACTGTATAAAAGGGCTGTATCGATGTATGTCTAATTGGGACTTAGTTTAAAATATGCTTCCGTAGTGACTAAAAAACCACAACACATGAGCACACACTTTAGCAATGAAAAAACTATGCCGTCATCGACACTATATAGCAACACGCTCATAAAATGATGATTTTTACCCGAATGCGTTCGAATAAGAGATCGTCTGATTGAACAGAGTAAAACATCTGTGTGCAACAGATGGCAAAAACAGCGGCCAGAAGGCTCAGTGGATTGTAGACGAATGGCTTTAGTCAAAACCAAAGCTTCTGTTGACGATCGAAAAGTTTTGAAATGTTATCATAAACATAACCGGCATCTCGTAGGTGTAAAGCATACCATGACTAGGCAAAATACCATATGCATAATTCGTTGCGCCATTCGGTTATACCAAACTTAAATCCAAATAGTTTCACTAGGAATACCTTGACAGAAGCAGTATACACAATTACCAACAACAAAATGGAAAACTGGAGTACAGAACTCTACCATCGCTATGCATATACTCAAAAAAGCGTGAAATAGACTTGGCTGGAGCGTATGCTAACCTGGCTTCACGTCATATATAGTACTTCTGTAGGATATGACATTTAAGAAAGTATCCTTTCAGCTGCAGCACCCTTTCGGTGCCTAACTGCGATGCTGCCAGAAGGAAGCACGAGGGCTGTGATACTGCCAGGTTGCCCAAGCCTAGACAGGGGAAGTCGAGAGGCAGAGGTCGGGTTCGAACCACGGACCTTCTGGTCAGTAAATTCGCGCTCTAATCACTGAGCCACCTCGCCCCCAGCGTGTGTGAAGATGGCAAAGGATTGGAGCGGTCGAGCACCCAATTAAGCACTGTAGATGGATTCAAAGCAGGAACGCGTCCAAAAATCCAGTCGCAGGACAACTCCCACTGACAGTCACCTATTGCCATTTTCAAAATCTATATGTGCAGTAACTCGTACATACCTGCATAATATTTCACCCACATCGGACCAAAAAGCTAGGGATGCTGTTGAAGTGATCAGAGCCCGCAAT
Organism: Opisthorchis felineus; assembly: GCA_004794785.1. Lineage (NCBI taxonomy): Eukaryota > Metazoa > Platyhelminthes > Trematoda > Opisthorchiida > Opisthorchiidae > Opisthorchis > Opisthorchis felineus. The sequence goes on along the minus strand of SJOL01008189.1, from coordinate 6,297 downwards.
GCCTGACGGTTACTGACACAACACTTTCTTGTATCCACTCGATTGTAAAAATAATCATTAGAAAAGGCGAATCAATAGAGACATAAGATATGTTGCACCATTTTAATGATATCTTACATAACTATTATCAACAGCTAGAAACTTCAGGGATGATGATGATGATGATGATGATGATGATGATGATGCAGGGAGGTTGTAGTGGCCATAATGACCGCAGTCTCGTTTAACGATGACGATTAAATTGGGGGCAAGTATTACTTTTTACTACAGAAAGACGTGAAATTGCGGGTTAGTAGCTCAGTGTACAAATTAAATGATACGTTACGAGAGAGCTACGAAAACAACACCCATGGCGTTCAATGTGTATCAACTCGGAATGTGTAAAGATAGGTTGGAGGTCGTAAAGATATGAAAGGGGAAGATACTTCTATGGTTTGGCACACCTCGGAAGAATGAAGAAGAAAGAAGTTCCATCTGAAGTTGCGCAGCTACTTGGAAGCAATAACTGCCTCGTAAGGACGAGTGGAGCCGTTAAAACGATTGGAACTGGAGAAAAGTGAAGGGCTGTTAAAGAACATAGACCGTGGCATTAACAGTAGAAAAGACAGACCACGTCTTGTGAAGATGCAAGAGACAGTGAGCTGCTTTGCAGCTGTGGGTGGTCGACACGGAGGGTGGCCTTCTGCTATGTTCGATCCAATAGGTTAAGGTGGGTTGGAAGAGTCCCACTCCACATTCGAACAATATCCGACTACCGGAAAGTAGAAAAAGCTAGATGGAAGTAAAGAAATTTCCGGAACCAAAAAGGGAACGATATCTGAAGGCTCTCCAGGTCAGAAAAGATTACTGAGGAAGACAAACCCAAAACGAGCAAGCCGGGATATGAAACGAGAGTGAATATTTGGAAGTTGGCCACCGGAGATGAGTAAGTGCATTTGGTCTTTGATGAGTTGAATTTTCGCCCACTGATTCCCATTGAACAACCTCAGAGACATGGAGACTGAGAGACTGATTTTAGAGGCGGTGTGAGCTTTATCAAACTGGCTGGTTGATGCCCACTGTGAAAGAGAATGAAAGATGCGAGGCGTTCTATGCAAACGAATCAATAAGGAGGAAGAAGAGGAAAACAAGTGATTGGAAAACAGAGCGTCTGTTGGGGTGGACAGTGCAGTCTATGCGAGCTGCTCTCGGGTACCCACGAAGAGAACTATCAAACCAAACGATGAGTGTCAGTCGTGAGCCGAGCGATACCAAACATCGTGCCAAGTATGACAAAAAGCCATTAACATGTCCAGTGTTACAGCTTCACATCATCAGACGAACCGACGGTGGCACATAAAGGATTTATCACATAGATGGGTGGGTTGACAGTCAACCTGCTTCTTCAAAATCTGGACTGGTGATCTCTGGTGAGTCCACAACGCTCGAGGTTTATTAATACTTGCTTCCACTACTTTGATAAATATGAGTTATTGAAATAGGACGGCAATCATTGGGACGAGATATGTCACCTCATCCAGAAATTGAAGAACGCGGCAATACTTCCATACAGAAGGAAATAGTAGTTGGGAAGGTGCAAACCCAAAGGCATCGTTTTTAGAAGAAATGGAGATGGTGTCGGGCCCCAAGGTTTACGAGCGGTAAGACCGTGGAATCTGACGTACGGTTCGGGTGAATATGGGTACTGCGAATAGCACAGGGTGTTTGAGTAAGAGACGCATAAAACAAATGATGGAAACACTTGTGGTTTTGTCCCCAGTAGGGGATTCGACTGTGCTAGGGTCAGACAATATGGAAGGCGAAAAGATGGGGTGTTGGAGTGGGGAAATTATAACAACTGGCTGAAAAGCCAAGAGTCGTGCAAAAAACGTGTGTCGGGAGATATTTGGGGAACTTGTAAAAGATGAGTTGAAAACTGGATGTGTTTAAACAATACTGACGGGAAAACCTTCTAATGCGCGATCCGCTGCATCAGCACCTGATGAAGAATAGGCCAATCTTCGTTGCAAACACTGAAGTTACCCAAGATTATAAATCGAACTTGAGGCTAAGCTATATATGGTCCTAACCACTGAGAAGGCGAAGATGATATCCAATGACATATGTTAACAAACTTAAGCCGGGGATGGCATTCGAAGAAACATAGTCAAGTCACTGCCCGCGAGGGGAGAACGTAAGCACAAATGACGGCTTTGAAATGAAATTGGTCAAAGACGAAGTCCAAGGGGATTCGAAGGTAATAATCAAACTCAACAGAAGCCTTGGTTTCAGTCAGAACAAGAGCGCTTGCAGAAGAGTCAACAGGGCAACTAACAATCCCCCCCGCCAAGCGCTCGGTAACACTAGGATGTACGACCAGTGCGACCGGCGAGAGAGGTCAATTTTCAAGTAATTTCATGTCATGCCGACCCAACTCAACTAACCTGAGATGAGGAATCATTCCAAGCTCGCAAAGGGAGGGCCACTGTACCATTCCATGTGGCGACTGGAGTTACCTACCTGGCCTTGAGATTCAGATTATGCACTGTCCGCATGGCGCTTGCTGGTATAGTAGTCGAGGCGTGGAACCTCGGTGGCTATATACTAAGGGCTACATAATGAATTCGGGCTCAGGATAGCTCAGTGGGGCTCGAAATAGCTCAGTGGTTAAGGCGCCAGTTTATGGACCGGAAGGTCCGCGGTTCGAAACCAACCTCAGCATCTAGACTGCTCCTGTCTAGGCAACCTGGCAGTATCCCAGGCCTCGTGCCTTCTTACGTTGGCATGGCAGCTAGGCGCCGAAAGGGTGTTAAAGCTGAACGATTTATTTCATATTTACATGATGAATTCAAAAACACTTGACCATCCAACTGAGCTACGCCCATCAATAACTACAGTGATAAGTCCCGTCTCCAGCGAGCATTACCAATGCACCTGAAATACTCAGTCATAAAAAGTCCACCAGCAACAGCCGGGTTGACACTCCCAGAACATTAATCGAACCACCCGAAAAAACAAGCAGAACAGCAAAAAGTACGGAGTCAGTAAATCCAATAAATGGAGCAGAGATCGAAATCAGGTTGGATCACAAAACGCTCCAAAGCTTTGACCGAAGAGAGGAAGACAGTACCTTCAGGTATATTATACGATTCAGCACGAAAAACTGAGGAATCGGGAAGCCCGCCACCTCAAAAATAATCCGGAGGATGGATAGAAATTGAGATTGGAAAATACAAAAGAGGTTCCCATTTATCCGCAATAGAGTCGAAAACTGTGAATTAATGAAGACAATCGATTCGAAGAGCAATCTAAGTGGTCTCCGGCAAATTCTTCCGAGAAGCGTAGATTACTCAGCTCCAATCAGAAACAAACCCAACCCTAAGAAGAAAACAACATCTTCCCCTTCTGTTTAAAGATGTAGAAATCCATGTCACTTGACACGACTCATGCAAAGCACTTGAATGGTGCTTTGTAAAGTGCCATGGGAGTAACAGATCTCTACCGAACCTCCGCTTGTCAAAAAAGCATCCGAACAGAATGTGCCAGCTACCGGGGAGTCACTTTCGAGACCATCACTTTTGGACTCCAGCAGATGTCAGCGTATGCAAGATCGCCAGTAATCGCTTCAATAAAGTCAATACCAAGCAGAGTTTCAACCGGGCCATCTGCAATACCTCTACTGCTAGAACGCCGCGCAGACACACAGAAGACGAACAACTATCATCCTATATCCTAAGGCAGCCTTCGGCTCGGAAAACCATGCCGCGTCGTTGTAATGTTTCACTATTAACCAGATTCTAAAGACATTTCTTCAGTCCTCATATTCCAACAGCCATATGCACACAAAAGTTCAACCAAAAAGTCAAAGCTGCGCTTTAGCGCTTTTTCTGCCCAACTCTGTATCGAGTGAGTTATCGAAGCCATCGTCGTCCACAGCTCCGAAGAGTATGCAGGCAACATCCCACATTCCATCCAAATGCTAAATATGTTCAGTAATCTAAATAATGTCACCAGTCTATTCGGTATGTATTTTGCACTTTCTAAGAGCACAGTATGATTTAAAAAACAGGTGAATACAACACCAGGATCCATCGTGACATTCGGATTCTTACAAGTGATGGACAAGTTTGTTTGTAAGCGTGGTTGTATCCTGTCGGATGGTAGGTGAGCAGTAGAACAACTAAAGGCCGCCTTGCCTGTCTCCATCTTAAGCGCATTTTGGTGAGGGAAATAGTACGCGATAGGGCAGTGCAACCAGCCTCGCTTTATGGATGTGAGGCTCGGTCGCTGTGTGTGATTATTTATGCCCTAAAACCATTGCGTCTGTCATCAGCATATCGGACTAGCAATACTGAAGTGAGCCGAGTGGTTTTTCGCGAAGAATTGGCAACTGCTGCATTCGATGACTTGACATGGCTCCAACAGCTAAGTCGGTTGGGTCATGCGCTTCTTATGGCCGGTGAGCGATCGCCCGTATATAACTGTTAGAAGTCCCAAGGTGGGAAACGCAAGACCAGATAAGGCGTAAAAGTATAGCAGCGGAACATAGGCACGCTGTAATAAGGTTGAGGTACTACGGAACCATCCCACTAATTATTGAAACTACACATCTGCAACCGGTGGTGCTGTTGCATTTAATTCATTTTCTACAATAAGTACATTGTTCCTTCTTCTTGTTCTGCTTTTTATGATTCGCGATTCACTCTCCAGTCCATAAAAAATAGGTACCACGTTTGTAGCGACCTGAACCATCGTCAATTATGTTAGGGAGCCAGTGACAGAGAGGCGAAAAGATCCATGCACAAGGCGACAGCGATCCTCGAAGGCGTGCAGTCAGCTATAATGTCCCTTAAACCTGAGCCCTGGTATAGTACCTGGGTGAATTATATGTGAAAATATAAGACAACCGTTTAGCTGTGATAATCTTTGGGTGCGTAGCTGCCGAACAAACCGGAAGAAACACGACTGATGAGATGTATGTGATGTGTGTGTGATGTGTGAGATGTGGACAGATTGCACTCCAAAAGTCAATGTTGGGTTCGAGGTACGGACCTTTCGGTCACTTGTTTGGAGCCTTAAACAGTGGGCTATCTGGAGCCTAAGTGGTAAGCATCAAAACACTTGTTTCCCCTTGGAGTACGTTACTGAGAAGTGGAGCGTCGTTGTGCACCTTAAAGTTCGGCCACAGCAGTCACATTAGAATACCTATTTTCTAGGCCAACCGGAATACAACCCTTGGGGGAATCGATAACGTGACTTACGGATGGTGCTCACATCAACTCCGGAAATCGGGGATCGTAGTCCTGCCATTCGCCGAGCGATATCTGGATTTGAAAGCCCGCAGAAGTTGAAGGTGGCGGTGTCAGGGGTACTGCGCCTTGTACGCCTCATATTTCCATCAAATTTCACGTGCTGCTCGTGATACATAATGGAATGGAAGGTCGTTTTGTAATTGAAGTAATTTGCGGCTGGCTCGATATAGAAGGTGTCGCGCAAAGATTTATCCAAAGAAACTGTCCCACGAAACACACCTTGGATGATGCTACCAAACACAAGGCTGCTGGGATAAGCATCTACATAACCACGATATATATAATCAGCGAAACCTGAAAGGCCCTTGGGATGATCTACACCACCAACAGTCAACCGCGCAGATGCGCCGATCAGATCAACATCCGGGAAAAGCACCAGCGTAAGATTTTGTTTGGAGGTCAGCAAGGGGAGCCGAATAGCAGCAGCGCTAACAATCTTTGCATTTCTTCGCACCCTTTTGTGCTGAGCAACCAGCGGCGCTGTAGGATAAGACAACAGTTCGTATTCAATGAATAGATCTCCTAATCTAGGCTCCAAGGAGCAACACATCCAAATAGCGTGCAACCAAATTACGAGTTCGCATAAGTAGACAGTTGAGGAGTGCATCCTTTGCTCTATTTCACCAGGCAATATCTCCTCACATGTGGACAGGTTTCTAATACACAGATAGTCGCCGAACAACGAGGCTCAAATTCCATTGTTTGCGGGACATCAATCTACGTTGGAGTGCTTCATCAACACAAAATCCCACTCAAATGTTCATGGATGAGGGAATTCTAAAATTGATTTGTAGTCCGTAGACATTCTGCTTCACCGACATCTCCCAGGCAAGTTCTTGCCAAGCATAGGGATCATCAAGGGTCTCACACGGACTTCAGTTGAAATATGATAAAGCCGCGGCCACCAAGGTCATCCATTCAGCTCAACTCATGTACCCAAGGTATTCACGGATTCACGGATTGATACACAGGATCGAGGCTTTTGCCCAAGTTTCCCGGGTCGGTT
>SJOL01008180.1:1855098-1924506 GCA_004794785.1 Opisthorchis felineus | reverse complement strand
TTCCCACCATCTATCAAGTGACTTGCTGATTTTAGTCATCAGTTTAACCCCACGAACAGCTGCCAACCATCCAAGAATTTTGAAACTAATTCAAACTACGTCGAATCAACTGGAGCTCATCAGGTACTATGTCCCTGCATTTTGGCGAAATACAGCCTGGTCACCAAACCATTTTTGTCTGGTAAAATGCCCCGTTTGCTGGGTATGAGCATAAACGCAATACTGCTACCTATTCATTTTATTTTGATTAGTTCAAAATGGGGGGAGAATAATTTGAATAGATTTGTGGGGGATCAGAACACATCACAAAACAAGCTGTTACGTAAACACCTTAGGATAACATCAGCTGGGAATAAAGAACATTAATGCCACCAGGTTTGGAAGGGAAACTTTTAAAAATGAAAACCGTTTGATCAGCACCCACCTCATTCTCGTCTCAGTACTCCTACTCAAATCCCACAAACGACAACAAATAAACAGTATTTTTCAGCGGATTTCAGGCTTTCTTGGTGCTACCCATCTGGGTCGTTGTTGGTGTTGGGCAAACCAGTCACACTGCTCAGATGTAAATACGTTTGCCTGCACGGACGTGACAGTTCAGGTGTACACTGGTGGAATGAATGCAACTCTATTCTCCTGTATTTCGTACATCGAGAGTTTAGGTCTCGACGTGGCCAAGGACATGAACTGTTAACAGGCCCTAATAAGGGCGAACATTGCGTCTTCTGTTTCCCCTCTTTGACGTGTACTCAGCAGAATAATTTCACCGGGACAGGCAGAGGACTGGTGAGAAGATAATGGAGAAATCCAAATTCTACAAATTTCACAACCTCCTTCGTTTAATTCCGGTAATCATTTGAACAGAAAGTGCGCGGTAGTGACAGCCTTGATGTCAACTTTATCCTCAAATACTGTTTTTTGATTAGGATTTTTCCAGTTGTGTAGCTTTAAAATACTTGCTTCCATGCAGTGAACAAAAATGCGATGGAAATGTTTTTCTTCAACCGAATGTGTTTGACAAAGTCACATCCATATTTTAGTTTGTGCGGTATTCGAGATATCGTAGTACATTTTCTTGAAAGAAACTACTCATACGTTTGCTGAACTGCCGTCTAGCGGCCTTCAGCAACCCTATGAGATAACTCATTCAAGATAAAGCTGGTCTTTTATTTGAGTCCGGGTGGGAAATTGACTGTTTTCCGTCAATGTAAATGCCCCAGTTCAAATTCTGTGCGCGGCCTTTCTGAAACATTTTATTGCTTTCGGTATGTGAGTTACTCGTTTGTCACGTTTTCACGGGGTGAAACATACTGTTTTTGACATGTTTATGCGCAAAGTGTTTGCTGTCACGAGCACATACTGTTTTGTTTGCCAAAGTTCCTTCTCACAACATTCCCTCAGGAAAACCCAGCTTTCAATTTAAACCGTATCGATCCAGTCATGTGAGATTTGATTTGAAATCGGTGCATTTTGAGACAGCGTCATTAAACTCTCAAAAGGCTCACTTTAAAAGTGTTCTGTCACAGAACGTTCCCCTAAAAGTACAACGGCGAAACGTTTATGCCTTAAAAATTAATGTATTCTGACAACAGTTAGGTAGCTGACCAATTGTATTGCCACTTTTATACTTGCGGTGAGGTAACTACTCTGTTACAGCTTCGGATCATTTGGTGTTTGTTTTAACTAATCAAATGTTACTATTAAGCGGATAAGCGCAAGATGTATGTAGGGAGGACACTTTTAAACGTGAAGTCGTTGATGCGCATGGCAGCTCACGTCACAAAGTGCCTGATCCGTTCCGTTAAAGTGTGCGAACTGCTTGATAAACCATAGTGTGTGTTAGCAACTGTGCCGAATCAAGTACAGATTGAAGCAGCGTGAGATGTGGGAGGATGTAAATAGCAGCGGGTAAATTGCGAAAGTTTTCGTAAAGTAGGACGAGTAGAACGAAAGGCCACGGGTCATATGTAGCGAGGGAGCTGCTAGCATTCACCAGCCTTCCAGCGATCATCACACGGAAACGAAGGAAGCTTCTGTGGAAAATCAGGTATCTTACAAATGTAGATAACCGATTGAACACTCGTCGCATTTGTGTCACTGAAGGACACACAGCTAAGATCCGATAGAAAGAGGAGATTGTAATGTTTTGCAACCTCATGAGTACTCCACAGTAAACCAAATGCATCAGGTCCAGAAAATAATTGTCGGAATCTATCAGTTGGATACCTGGTTAGCATTGTTAGTCCAGTATGCTGAACTAGATTCAACGGTTCTCATCAGTGAGGATCGAACGGCTGGATTTCTGGAAAGTCATCCGATTAGATGAGTGCTGAATAAATTTCTAAGGAAAATTTGTCACGGCCAAGGTAGTTTTCATGAACCTCGTTTGCCACACATAAGCTCGAGTGACACTGTTGCATACCGGACACTCTAGCTCTATTCTCAGGGAGTTGTTCATACTTGGACGCGCACTCTCATCAACCAAGGCGTTCTACATCTTCTCCACAAAACACCGAAGGTATTTGTTTACCGGATGCGGATCACCAGGACTACAAAAGCATCCAATGACCAACGGTTTTCTAGCGACCTGATTGCTTACGTATGCCATTGTGGGCCACAGTCGGGGGACACTCATGTATTTACAGTCTGTTGATGTTCATCTGAGGTAAAAGCGGGTCATCAACATGTAAGGAATGTTGCTGATGCAAAAGATGAAGACAAGAAACCGGCGCGGAGTGAGCATAACAGCCGTCACGCAGTTCTTTATTCAAGCTTGCTTAAGGGTTGCATAGATCCAAATGTATTTCAGGAATGTAAAGATTCAAAAGCCGGAACATCATCTTCAAATCTGACGTCATTGGTGAGGTTGCGCTCACCTTATACTGTTTAATGTAGCTGGGACCATCCGGAGCAGCCGGCTGTGGCCGCAAACCATCTACGGCATAAATAATTGCACGTTGCCTCTTATGGTAGTGCAGGCTCAAAACATCCAGATGTTTTTGGGGGATAGAAAGACAATATTAACTTCGAGCGATACTTTAGGACATCCTGGACTACCTTTGCTGCACGTAAAATTGTCTACGCTGGGGAAATTACATTACTAGTATGATCCACGACGGTAAAAGTGACCGTTTATCTGCTCACACCTAAACATGAGATTGTCAAACCATGGCGGTGGATTCTGGAGATTTCTACAACATAAAATTTCGCGTGTTACTCTCGTCCCAACCGTGTACGCTTATGGAAAGTTTGGTCTCGCTTAACGCCCCTCTCTGGATTAGCAGTCCGCAGCACTAACCAACTCTCACATGAGGTTCACTTTGTAGTCTCTTTTAAGGTGTCTTTCAACGGCTACGACCCTTTCGCAAGTGTTTGTGATCGAAGCTTCCGGGTGGTTCCTCCAGAGTGGCGGATATAGATGGTAGGTCGATTTTAGTATCATTGACCAACCCCCAAAATGATGCGTTTTACCCAAATAACAATACGTATCATCCGATAAGGAAAACTCACGATAAACAAGAACTGCGGCATCTTCAAACTTCGTCTTCACTGGTGATGAAGACATGTGTTGTTTTGCGTGCCTTATGGCTTGGAAAACTACGAGGCAGTCCTATAATCATATGGGCTGGCCATGGAGTTGTTGTTTGTCGTCTGGCTGTGTGGGCCTAAAATCTTCCGTTATCCAACGTAAAAAGGTCACTGCATCAATTTCCTGTCGGCACGGTAAACTATCCCCCCACCGGTGACACGAATATTTTCCAAAATCTGACATGCAAGAATGTAGAAAATGTACACCGTTATCTCACACCAGACTTTAAACAGACAAGAGTCTATTCTGCTTTTTCATTCGGCATGTGTTAAGTTGTGGGTCTCTAACGGAGTTGTCTTAATTTGTATCATATTGACTATGTTCGTGGACGATAAATGTGGCTTTTGTAAAAAAAAAATCCGTTGTGCTGCAGATGTCATCGCATGTGCTGGGGTGTATAATTCTATTATTATCATCATCAAAAGTTGATGTATGCATACTATTATCTGTTTGAAAGACGCTCCTTCCATAAAACCCTGTCCCAGGAAAGACTAGTTAGGCAGTTCTTCGTGAGTGGTCCTTGTCTGGGGTGGAGCTACTGTATCAGTAAGTAGCAGATATACAAAGCTAGCCTGATTTGTGGGACACGATATGTAACAAGCATTCCAGTTACTTTTTCCGAAATGTTTTCAGAAAATTCACGTGACAACTGCACATCGGCCATTATAAATGTTCTCATTCGAAATTTTCCTCGCCGTTACTGCTACACCACAGGACTGACTGTAACCTAAGACAGCCTGCTGCAGACCAGGCCAAAAAGCCGAGAAACACTATGAATGAATGAAGCCATCAACCGATAAGCGGGTCATCACGTGATGCGAATCTCCTGAGTGAAGGATGCGAGCAGCCGTCTCCTGCCCAAGCGCAAGGTTATCATACTGCTGATCACCCACTCGTCACCGAACGATTTAGCCTTTTGTCCCTGTCAGGGACGTTGCGAATTCGAAACCGTCCAGGAATTTGTGGGACAATGATGTCTAGTAAATGTAACACATTTATCGCGTTCTTTTAGAGTCGCCAGGCTGGTAACAGAAGAGCACGAAGCTCATCGTTACATTATGAAAACTGTGTAGTGTTACGCATTTCCTTTAAATTAGAGTCAATTTAAGACGTCTTTGCCATACTTCCAGTATTTTTACCTGAAGTCTGGTTAAAAATATTCAGGCATTATTTTCAGCTTGCCTCAGTTCGAGATCACAGTAGCGCTAGGAACGCCAACTTTAGGTGCTCATGGTTTAGAACGGAAAGCATGTCTACAGGTTCCGAATGACGGTGTAATTTGTACTCATAAACGATCAGGACGCTATTTGCAACAGCTCTGATTTCCCCCAACAAGAAAATCCACAGGATGTGATCGCTAGCCTTTTGATACATCAAGAGCAAAAGTTCTGTCTGAACGAAAACGGGCTATTGGAGACTAGCATGGACTGTCTCACTGACCTTCCTTTCACCACTGAGCATATTACGTTATCAGTCTCATGGCCTCCGTAGCACTTCCACTACCTGACGAGACGTGCATTGAATCTACTGGCAAATATATTGTTATCATAGTATTACAGTAGTTAGAATTTTGCGTTATCATCAGGATTAGGGATATACTCCTGCAGGATCATAGTGTGAGCGGACATTTAGATGCACGCAATCCAAAAACCACGCATTACTCAGCAATCTGCTCAGCATGGCTATTTAACACGGACAAACTGTGTATGAAGTTACTGATGTGTTTTGCCACATTTCCACTTTGGTTGAATAAGAACTGATATTCCGTTGCTAGACTGAGCCTGGCGACCAGAGTTAGCAGCGTGTTCGCCTCAGTAATATGCTGCATCGTGTGACCCACCGATCTTAGTTCCGAAAATGAAATTCCCAAATTTGGAGAAAATTGTCGACTGATCGAACGTACTGAGAAGAGCTAAATTTCGGATACAAGTTCCTGAAAACGATGTGTCGGTTATCGTCATGTCTGGATGTTGGTGCGATAAAAAGACTACTGATAGGCGATCCGCGATTGGAGTCTAGCTACAGTTTCACGTGATTACCTGCAAGCCAGACTGGAAAATCGTTGCCTATTATGGGTCACGTATATAAGACGCTCTAGTAAGCTTGCAACTGTAGGCCAGAGTAGATTACTCATGACTGTTTTGAAGTGTGAAATCCTGAAAGTGTGAAGTCAGAGCACTGTTGGTGGTTCGCTGAATGGATCAACGCAGGTCAGGTCTGATCGATCATGACGGCTTATTGAGAACGTTTTTACCGAAGCTAGTGAATCAGTCAGAATACTTCAAGAATGTCAGATTTAAAAAAGAACCCATTGACTCCCACTTTATTTGTCAATCGTAGATATTTTTCCCTACCTGCAGTTGAAGGATACCAGTTGCTTTTGCTTAACTTCATGGGTACCGCACTTCGCTCTATGGTTTGCGTGGAAAACAGTTAATTCTGATATACTACTTCGTTTGACGCAAGTAGCTGGAAAATGGAGGAAAAGCATTAAGGACAGCCCAAGGAAAAAAGACGGATTTCGTCATGGCAATTACACTGCGTTACCCGAAGCGGTTTTACCGTAAAGTAAGATTACTATATTATATGTATAAGTCTAAACTTCTTTTGAAACTTTCAAGCGTACAGGGTGAGATGGTACACGGCAGTCACAATGATCATGCTGATTTGGAAGTTTTAGGCTAAGTTCTCAGAGCTGAATGCTAGAATATATCTGTTAAATGCGACAGTAGCAGTGGTGAATCTGTTATGGAGCTAATATGCCAAACGCGTGTTACTCATGAAACAGTGTAGTCCTTTGGATTGCTGTGTAGGCCAAGAAATCTTCTAATTGTCCTCTTTGAAGTTTATCTAGGTTTCTGATTTTGCCATGAGTAACAAACCTGGACAGAAAACTCCAGATACAGCGGAGCGGTAGCATTGGGTATTGAATGCCCAAGTGATTAAAGAATGATTCCCTCAGTTGGCCCAGTTTGCGATTTGCTGGCACTGCGTCGCCCTCGCAGTTCAGAAGGCTCCTCAAATCACTCACCGTAACTACTACAGAGCATGTCCCCTGAGGTCTTCTACTAGGTGATTTTCATGAATATATAAAAAAACTTGGATTTAGTCTAGAGGGAAGAACTTTCCATTTTTTGGTAGGTTTAGCCTATGGTATACTTTATCACGGTCTAGTTGTAGCACTGCCTCCTCATACCGGACATACTGGTCTTCGTGAAAATAACGGGATGGATAAAGAGAAAATCTCCAAAATATCGTCCGTAAAACTGAGATACACTAAAGAACCTACGCTAGAGTCCTGAGGAACTTTGCATGCGGCCAACACGGAATGGGGGTATATGTCGCTTAATCTCTCCAAAATTTTTTCATCCTCCATCACTTATACGACCTAAGAAAATGATCGTGAACCCCATGTTGGCAGACTCGTTTTGGTAAAAAGTGATGGTTAGCCGTGGTGAGAGCTTCAGATAGTCTAGGTAAGTTACGTGAGAGTTGGATTTTGACCATTTTGAGGAGCATTGTAAAATATGCCTGTGTAGTAGGCCCTAGCTGAGAACTGACTCTTTCCCGCGAACTTTACGTACCATGCTAGTTGGTCTTTGGGATAGCGAGACACCGTTCAGTGTAATTGGCGTTGTCTTGGTTGAGAAGTTTTGGGGTTAGCCAAGAATTCACCAACCAATGTTTTCTGTCGGCAACTTCCGTCTTCCTACACAGTGTAATGATTCCGATTGTTTATGTGGGTGAACTAAATCTCTTCTGAGTATTCAAGCATGTACATTTCCTGTGCGTTGTCGCGTTGACAAGAAAACTAATCGCTTAACATCTAGTAAGCCACTCCTTTTTCCGCTTTGCACATGCAGTTATTTCGATCAAAGGAACCAGCCGGAGATGGAATCCACTCCGGGCTTCACATGTCGATAAACGGGTTGAGAAGTTCTAATCGCTGGCCAGTACAGATTATTTGAGGAGAGCAAGTTGGTGGCAGTACGGTAAGGGACTAGACGAAGGTAAGCCCAGGCTACTCACCGGGAGGATGACACCGAGGCCTAGCGACTAGTTAATACTGTTGGTTTTAGTAATAAGGCGTTCATTGTCCAGTACAACATTTAGCACGGAAGGGAATTTACCAGACTGGAAGCTTTTTGAAGGGTCAAGAACCTTCGAGAAAAGCTGTCAAAGAGAATAGGACAGTTTGAATCACACGTGATCAGACAATTTGTGGTGGACACATATACAGCATGTGCCAGGGATTGAGGTAGGGCGTTGTCAATATTCTGTGCTAGATTGGGGGTCTAGAAAATGACAAGTAGGAAATACTAGTGGTGTTAAATGAACTGGTAACTCTTCTGATATATTAATCGGAGCAAAGTACAGGTTTTTACCGCTTCTCAAATGAATCATACTCCCCATCATTCACCAGGGATGTTTTCGAAAGGTTGACATATTTTCACCTGATAATGCCAAGTCAGCGATATTGCTCTTTGACCAGGTCTGTCCTGGGCAGCCTGTCAGTTTTTGCGGCACGTTTATCCTTAATTCCTTTGGCTGTTTACGGAACCTGGACGAACGAATGTGGCCATCCCAGTCGTGAACCACCCAGAACAATGTTATACGCGTAATCGGATTCAACCCAGAAAAAAACCTTTTGGAGTGTATAGTTGTAAATTTTTCATGAGATCATGATATCCTTGTCGATATTTATGCTGTACAGGACCCTGAGACGAAATTTTATGAGGAGGTTGTCTTAACGAGAACACCACTTTTTGAGGATTGTATTTGGCATACAGTGCGCGCGTAAACAGTGATTAGGAGGGATAACTGGGTGACGTTATTCTGGTACAGGTGACCGATGGCCGTTGGTCTGTCAAACTCCGGTTGTTCTCTGAATATACCGCCGTTAACTGAAACGATGTTGTTCATATTTTGTTTCATCAGGATCAGACACACCTCCCGCCAGCACAACTTTATAACCCATGGCTTCTTCGGGCGCTTGTGTTTCATGACGATTCGACTGTCGATTCCTGGAAATACGTGCTACATGAATGCAGCTTTTCGTAACCCGGAGGTCAAGAACAAAACAAACGTTCTCATTGGATTGAGTAAGCGCTTGAATCACCCTCAATTGCTTTGGATGGTGAGAGTGACAGTGGCGAAATAGGTGCATCAGGGACACGATTGGTTCAGATTGGTCCTTCCGTTAGTGTATTTTCAAGTACATTGCGGAAGAATCAGGCAGATATGCGCGAAGTAGTGTAGAATGGTCGTCAGCCAAACTGTTGGCTTCATTTTAAACCCATAATTTTTGGGGAGCCTTGGTTATCAACAGGCGTCGCTGGTCGGGTGCTGGTCACAAACACAGCAACTCGCATCCCACCCGAATGGTTTGGAGGTGAAGGCAGTCTAGGTGAAGTCTAACGGTGACACTTTTGCGGTGGATTAGAAGCGCAAGTCGGAGAGAACCAGCGAAAAACCAGGATCCTCGGTAAGGTTAGAAAAATCACCGGAGGACAGCCCAGCAAAAGGTGAATACTATTAATCCGCACAGTAAATATACTTCCGTGTTCTTCACCGTACATTTACCCAATCAGTATCTGCCTTCCGCATGAAATCAGAAGAAATTCCCCTCATTAATAAACATTGTTGAGCACGTTTTACCTGCCTGAATAAGATTAAAAATGCTCTTTTCTCATAGGATGATAATGAGAATCTCAGACAACCTCAAAAATTGTTCTCTTGTTTAATGACAGTACTACCATTTCGAGGACCTCTTCAATATTAATTCCGATATACTTATTCTTCCCAAGTTTTTAATGAGTGGAACGGAGCTTATCATAGTGCAACGATATATGTGCCTTAAAAAACATTGTATTATGGGGAAGACTGCATGGTCGTCCCAGTGTTCTTGTTACCAGGCTAGTAGATAAACTGAGGTTTGAATGACTCAGCGGTCTGAAGATTGTGCTGTTTTGTGCAAACGCTAGAACATCACCCGGAATAAAAATCTAGAAGTACTAGAAAAAAAACCAATCGCAGCACTTCACTACAAATCCTCTAAAGTATTTATCTCGACATACAAAGGCAGTCCTGCATCTCACCATGATGTGGCGGCGGCCGCAAACTACTTGGCTTAGTCTGTCCAATAGGCTGTGTTTCCAACTGATAGGTTGAGCCTATAACTGGTATCTAGTGTGAGGAGAATTGGGAGTTTTCAACATAGGTTTCGTTTTGCCAGCGAAGTTAACCTACGCTGAAAATCAGAGAATCACTCTACAGCTGATTCAAAACTCTCCGGAATTTCGTGGGAAATGCAAGGCTGATGATTTTCAAAGAGGATGAAACAACTACGCGATGCTTCGTGGCTTCTCACCATAGACTGGCTTCAGTTTTAGGACACCATCGGTATGGCAGACTTTTAACTCGCTAAACCCCGAACATGGTGCAGACTCAAAGGCATCTATTAACTTGAGCTTTCTGACTTTAAGCTGGGTTGGCATCCTACTTTTGAATGAGTCATCCTTTTTGGTTTTTGGCTAAGTACATATTCTGATAAACCCCAGAGCCATTGCCTCACAAGACAGCGGGTTAAGACAAGTTCTTTGTACAGGATTCGTCAACACATATTCTTTGTGTTCAATAAACGATCTAGAGCAATAATAATGCAGACGATTCTTCATTCTTCAGAATAAAAATGTCGAATCTGTCCAAAAATAAGTAAGATTTTGCTACGCGTACTTCTTGCTTCCGGAATGTAGAATGATTCATTAGTTAAAAGAACTTTCCTCTGCTGTTCATTGCTTGTAAATTTTTAGACACGGCGTACACGCCTGAATTGTCTACTTCTTCCGCTACAAGTAATGTTGTAGACTTGGGAGATACTTCCCAGCTACAAAGAGTACGTCACCTATTGAAACAACAAGAATACACCACGATGGCGGTCATGAGTGAAAGCATAGTGCTTGCATTCGGCGAACGACTAGTCAAAGAACCGAAACCTTACCTGTCTGCGGAGGAAATGCCTATACGTGTTTGTTAACAAAACACAATTCATAAAGCTGCTGAAAATTCCTCTACAGCCCATGACCGGTTTCACCCTTCTTGGGGTTTATGATGTAGGCGTAGCCACCGGGTTTCCATCTCGAAGATCATGCCAGAAGTTGCTACTTAGTCAGATGGATTTTTAGGAAGACTACACCACGCAAGCAATGGTCTACAGCCTAAAAACACGTATAACATTTCGTGACAAATCTACTAAAGATTTCCATTCCAGTTTGGCTAAGCCATCTCCATCACGTGTCGATAAGTTAACTGATTCAGAGACCTTACCTGGATGAAATCCTTGTACTTTAGTGTGCTCTGTGTATGAGCACTTATTCATCCTAAAAATGGGACTTCCGAGAGTTATTGACAAAGGTGCAACCAATCGTTGATTTAACCTGGCAAATAATCCACTTATATGACATCCATAAATATCTACATAGGTGAACGCTGCATGTCTGGATTGAGAACAGAATGTGGAATTCCCCGACCAAGGACTTCCACACCTGGACAACCTCTTTATTTCTAGCCGTTTACCTACTTTACTTAACTGAAGGTGAGTTACCGAGTTATAAACATAGCTACTGTCATCTATGTGTGGAGAAGGCCGGCGTTTGTAAGGTCCGTAAAAACTTCTTTGAATGTTACAGCTTGTTCGGGGTGGGCCACTTCCATAAAACGCTAATTTTTGCGGAGACATTTAAGAGGGTGTCCGCGGAGAAGAAGCTGTATTGCTGTTTGCGATTTGGGTTGAATATTACTTTAAGTTGCTCAGCCTGATGCGGTCTTGTTAAAAAATGCAATTAAGTGAACTCTAAAAATATATTATGAAAATATACTACGATATCTCGAATATCGTACCAACTGAAACATGAGGCGACCTTTGTGCAGCACATTCAGTTGAAAACCAAACTGATTTGCAAATGAATGTATTTGTCAAAATAATTGAACCCTGCTTTCAAGCAACTTTGGACGAGTCTAAATTTGTTGTCCTCCGGTGGTGTTTTCCTTTGGAGCGACCAATGTAAACCTTAATATATGTATCAGAACTGAATCTTTCAACCACAAACAGACGTTTTACGTTTCCCTGTGTGTTCTTAATTTAGCCGAAGATGTTAGCGTGGCTTTCAGGAAGTCTGTAATCGGAGGTGGTGCGTTGCAGTTCGCTTTGGTTGACGGTAGTGATCTCACAGTCTACAAACCATCACCTGTGCAGCATCCATTTTTTGCTGTTGATTTGGGTGCGGTCTACAGTCTTACGTCAATCAAGCTGTTCGGACAGAGGCTTCGGAGGCTTGGTGAGTAAATACGTTAGTGATGGTCGTTTTTCCGGGACGTTTTGCTTTTTGAATGGCAAGCGGCATGCACTCGAACGAATATCTCATATATCCATTTCAGCTGACCCATCATCGGCTAAACGGACAGTGTCAATCGTAACGGAAAGCAGACCAGTAAAAACAGTGAACATAATACTGTTTCGAACGGTCTGAGTTCACGTGAAGTAGCAACATCATGTCCATCACCTACCGTAATAATGTTTGGTTTTGACCAGCGCACAACAATAGGTACATGGTGAATAGCAATCTCGGAAGGTGCTACTCGGGTTCTTGAGTAACAAACTTAAGGTACTACAATCACCGATAGGGAGCATTAGTGCCTGGTGCAGAAAAAAAGCTGGTTCATGGTGCCAAGAGGGCTTCAAGTTTGGGGATTAGGTGGAATATTATTATATCTACTCCAATCTGATTGTGATCCCTGTGGAAAGCAAAGACGTCTGATGGTGTTCTTTCAGCCTTAGTCAAGAATAACTCCACCCAAGGGCGATGGATGACCCGAAAGTTAACTCAGTTGTGGATACACTGTGAATCTATCAAGTGGTTGGCAATCCGGGTCTTTGGAACTCCTGAGATTGACATAGCCAAATTGACTAATGTCCAACAGCTCATCTTTCTGCTCTACTGATATATATATTTTCGCTCGTACAGTCGTGTACTTGGGAGTGATTAGAATGGCATCCTTTAGGACTGGCTGTGGCAGAATGCTTGCTGATAAGCATGTCTGATGCGCGTTTGACTTCAGCTAAGGTCCGTCCCAAATTTTCTTGGAGAATATAACTGACGAGCTCGTCCCTGTCAGAAGTTTTGTGTGAGGATTTCCTGTCTTCAAGCATAGATCTTCGGGTTACTTGTGGTTACTTGCTTACTGGCTCCAAGGGTGGCGAATTCTCAAGTGGAAGGTCAGCTTGTGTGATTTAGCCTTCCTTTAGAACTACTTATGGTTTGTTAGTAGGACTCCGCGCATCTCGCTAGTTGATTTAATTCATATCTGATAGCATGACAGACAGAACGCTTGAAGTTGCAAGTCACCGATTAAACTCAAGCCATCTCTGGGCGTTATTCACAAGGAGGTATAGTGTTTTAATCAAAATATCATTTATCATGCTCAAATCGTTGATAATATGTCGAAAGATTGGTAGCTCGGGTGTGTTTACTGATTGCTGATCAGGTGGCTGTTGATCTGCTCAACGATCTTGGCAACAGACTTGCGAACGTTTCGTCAACATACGAGGAGACATCCCCACTGCACACTGAAGACGTCTTCTCGTATGATGGTGAAACGTTTGCACGTAAGTTGTCAAGCTCGGCGAACAGATCATCAGCCACCTGGTCAACAACCAATGTAGTGGCTAACATCGTTTTGGGTGATCTTCCTAGGGGTCTGTATATTTACTGTCAATGGTTCCCAAGTGTTCAGCAACTATCTTGACAACCAAACTCATCTTAGTTTTGAAGGTTTTAAGTTGAGAGGAGGCAGACGCATGGGAAAGTCACTAATGTTCCTAATAGCACTGCGCACACTACGCAAAACCTGAAGTTGGCTGGTCACCCTAACTTCGAGGTATATGCGGCCTATGGGAGGAAGGTTGCTTTTCCCCACCCGGCAGAGACAGAGAGTATCTCGATAAGTGAGGGCTTCTAAGACCTTTCAGCATATTTCTTATAGGTTGTTATAGTAAAACGAGCTGACTAGTTTTGCCTGCACTTACGTGCTCCACCCGGAAAGATGCGTATTTCCCCGGAAAATGATCTAGGCGTTCAAAGACAGGTAGGCTACCTGGTTGTTTGGAATGGCTTGTTCTAAGGACGTTGATAGGTAGGAACCACCAATAGAAACGTAGGCTCCATTGATACCAATTCCGCTAGGTTGTGTTACAGCCTTGCCACAGCACAGTTCGACCGTTTGTGTCTGTTCTGCATTTTAAGGCCCCTTGTGATACGCCAAATAATATGAACGTTTGGGTTGAAGTGTTGTGGTGAATGTCATCGAAGACGTGAGTATACCTATCGAAAATGTTGTGGAAATATTTACCTGGACTCATTCCAGCAGTTCATACTTCTAGTGAATCAACTGCTTTCATGCATTCTTTCCAAGTGAAGCGGAGTTTTATTTTTCTACTATCCTTATTAAGCAAAAAAGCCGATGGTTGAGACAGGCCAATGAAACTGCACCCCTGCATGAGAGAGTCGTTTTCGGAGCTCCGACGTCATACATGAAGTAAATGCTTGTTATAGCCATTTTATATGCCTGATAGCGGTAATCCTTGGTGCAATAAATACGGTCTGAACAGACTAGTCTCTGAAAACTTAACAAAACCGAACGATAACTCGCGAAAGAGGGTGCCTTGAGATTGGCACATAAGACGAGCAATCCCGTAATGCATCGGTCGGTATGACATTTAGCCTCAAACTAGCCTAGATTCACCGAAAATCGAATGGATCTTTCACCCTGGCAAGCAATGCTGAGAAGTTTTGAGGCTTTGAGGATGATCTGACAGAGCAAACACACAAAAAAACGTTGAAGATAGCTACGCGCATGTACATTTGTTGTCTACACGAAACCGAGAACAGTTTGACATGCTTCAGGGTTGACGTCATCAGGGTGACTGACCTACGCTTGTTGACGGTTAACTCGTAAGCGCCATCATTAGGAACTGGAACTACTGAGCTTGCGGGAACCATCATCGCTGAAAAGAAGTTCTGTCGTAGGCCTGTCATGGATGGCGAAAAAGATGGCAACGGAGTGGGTGTAATGCTAGGTGAAGAAAAAGCAAATTCGCTAGTGCGTGTGGAAAATACTTTGGACATGAAGATCGACAGTGTACGTAACAGCCACTCAGCACAAGGGGTAACAAAGTGATAACTAAATTTTGATGGCCGTCTGCCCAACCTACTCAGGCAGCGTTCCCGCATGCCCAATTCTGAGAAGTTGAACAAAGTTGAACAACAACGCAGAAGATGAGCCACTGCTGTGGTTTTTAAGGCGGTAGGCTCATAGAAGAGCAAAACGGTTGGGAACTATCTAGTTAGCAATAAACCTGTGATCATTTGAGGTGGTGAGAAAGTAAAATCTTGTTTGGTATATCTGGACTCAGCGGTGTGGACAGAAGCGTTGTGCATTGTCTTTTTCTGGGTTTTAAATTGACACGGATATCGTGGTACATCAGGGCAGGTTTGACCGCATTTGGGTCTCCACTGTAAGGTCATTCTAACACGTGACTGTAGAAGATTTTGGTAGGAGAAAATGCGTTGAAAAACAAGCCAAATAACTTGGGGTCACTGATTCGGATGGTAAGTTGGACGGACTTCCAAGTAATCTAATGCGGTTACCCTTGCCCTAGAGCGAGGATGGAGAACAACAGGAAGCTAGTAATGGAGCTGGCTAATGAAGCTCCAAACAAGGCTCCAAGGTAGGTGCCAGTAGTCTCAGATAAGCCAGCCTTATTTTTAGATAAGTAAAGTTCAAGTGGTTGGCGCAAAGTTGGGTTAGGTTGCTGAAGCGCGACTGGCTCCCCGTAAGACTACCCCTTTTCTGAGAGAACAGCTTGTTCCACATGAAAATACAACACATGTTATCGGGTCAGTAAGCGTGAGGAGTGCTGCTGCGTCAGACTGTAATAGGTCATTCACTCTGTAGTGTACTGGTCGGCTGTCCTTGAAAATGTTCCATAAAACTTTGAATAGGCGTACACACATGGACAGGTGGGTACAAATGGCTTTTGACTTGACCAAGGAACTCAGGAATTACGTAGAAAACTTTTAATCACCAACTAACATGACAAGCTTACTATATTTGGTGGTTAATGTGGTTAACTTCATTAATTTAAGTGACCGAGGTCACGATAATGTCAAATACCAAACAATATGAATATCTTTTCGATTCGTTTGCATCTCAACGTTGCCTGTTTTTTGTCGATAGGTAACACAGGTATCAATGAATACTTCCATGTATACACTTATGGAGACTACATTAATCCTTGCGAACTGCGGGAAGTACCGTGGGATCTGGTTGCAGAAAATCTTGTGTTTCAAACGAAAGGACAAGAAATCATTCTCTACCCGGAGAATCTTGTGCAATACATAATCATCTCCAGAGATAATCCAAACTTCCCTGGAAAAATGAAACCTCTAACTATGGCTGAGGTGATGGCTTTCGGAGAGAAAATACGAGAATCCAAACCACCAGTACCAGATGACGGAACGATATCTACCAACTACTACACTGTAAGTAGTACCCATGTGTTAGCTTCACTAAACTGACTAGCAACGTAAGTGCATCTGATCGGTACCTGCTGGAACGCTAAACAACCCCTTCGCAAAAGACCAACACGTTACGTATGGTTTGCTGAACAACTTAAGCAGCGACTCGGTAGTTAACCTTATTTCCTCAGCAGAGGATCACAATCAGAGCCGAACAACTGACAGATTGAATTTAATGAACTTTTTCACATTCTGATGAGTTATGGCAGAATTGGTCTAACTTATGCCTCTGTGACGGAGACCACAAAACGATCATCAAGCTAATGATTAGTAACACTGGAAAAAAACCACAATCTATTGCTAGCTATCGTTTTGATTTCTCCTTTCTTGTTGTATGACTCAGTGGAAACGTGCAGGGACCAAAAGTATACAAGCCTTTGTCCCGCTGTCCCCGACAAGTAGTGATTCAAGATGACAGGGTTAAAAAATCATGTCAATTGGTCTGGAGAGTGTCCCGGAATCTTATAGCACGAATATGTGCCACCCTCTAAGCGGCCATTTTTTACTCTTACTGGTCTGGTCCTACGGAAATACTGTAGCATAAAATTATCGATTTAAGGAGAAAAAAGACTTGCACTCCGTCCGCATCTCCGTGTAGCAGTGTTTCTAACAATTTCCATGAGAAAACGCTTGCAGTTTTAGTACACCGAACGAATGTGCTGAGAAAACTAACAAATAATCGATGAAACTGACATCTGGGCTGCATTTTTCATTGATGTTCACATGACGAATAGAACGGTTTTCATAAAATTTGGCGATAACTTAGGATGAACGTTGAACTAAATGGATTGTTTGTAGTTGATAACTTTTTAACGCGCCTTCGATCTTTGGTACTTCATTTGAACCTGTCATTCGTACGTCGTGATATGCATCCATCTAATACTGTTCTCAGTGTTGTGCTACACCAGGCGGTTCACTTCATTCAAACGGAATATGTTAGCGATGACGTAGCAAAGAGACCTATATTAGAAGATATGTCCAGTTCATCACAATAAATGATTCCTTGCCGGCTGAATCACATCCTTTGAATGTAGGAAGAGGTATGGTGAAAGCTACTTTGCCCTCTGCTAGAATGACGGTTCGTCCACAAATTTTCGGCGAAAGTAAAAATCATCCAAATAAACATTTTCTCCATAATTCGCCGCCTTTGGATGAAGTAAAGTGTTCCTTTTTGAAGTGGAAGTGAGGCTTAATGACCACAAGCGATTTCGTGCAAATCTTTCCTCACCAACTGGTGGGATCTTAAATTTTACTTTGTCCTCACTAAGACGCCAAAGCCGATTTCCTCCCGAATATCAAATTTTGAACACCTGCACTGACACATTCAGCTTTATCTTAGTCTGTTAAATTTTTTCTTGAAAACAAGGTCTTTCTGGGCTGCAACGCTAATATAGTCAAAGATATGGCATGAAATTAGCGAAATGCATTCAGTTGCAAACCTAGTTGGTGCCAACAGGACACTATCTGAATATCTCGTCACTTGAATGCAGTGGAGAATGGCCGCCTCATTTTTCCGTTGTGCGACATTCTAGGTATCGCAGCATATTTCCTTGAAGGAACACACTACTCATAAGGAGAGATTTTTCAGTAAATTCACGAGTAGCATGTTATGTCAGTAAGATAGGGCCCGAAATTCAAGAGGCAATTTCTTTCAGAAAGGCAAGCTAAAATAGTTCTTCGGGTCGAAAACTGAATAAGATAAGTATAGCAAATCAACCGAAATTCGGTTGTTGGCGCTGAATTTGGTGGTTGCCCCCGTTTGGGTCCTGAAGCATCCGTCAACCTATCGTTCCTAGGCGACCTTCACTGTTATCCTACTTTGCAACGGGTTTCGGTTTGTCTGAACCGATGACACAGCCAGGCCGTGCTTTGTTAATGGCGGTGCCAACCCTTAAGGGCGAGGTAACTCGATTGTTCCCACATCTGCAAAATACACCGAGAGCTATTTTGGTCAGTGGTACGGAAAAGGCAGTTTATTGGGAGTACAAGGCGGAGTAGTGATATCCAACCAACACACCACCAACTACTGACTATCCATTAGCGACGGATCGTGTTAGCTTTTGAACCGTGACAGCGGCAATAAAATACACTGTTCACCTGTTGTACAACGCAGCCTGGACACAATTAGTCAGAGTGGAACTCCCACCCTTGAAGGCCAGTACTGTCCGAAATGGCATCAAACAAACGAAACACACCGGCACTTGAGTTCAGCATCACTGTGTTGGGTCCACGATTCTAAAGAACCTCCTGGATAGACGTACTTTTCGAGTATTCTACTATTTCGGACCACCAAATGTAGACAAAAATGAGGTCGTTAATATTAGTGGCACCTTGTCTAACGAGGATGACATCCCATTTTTTTAACCGTAGTACAATCAAGCTGCTGGAACGGTTTCTGTCGGTCCACTTTGAGAATGAACTACAACGGCGGCACTTCAGCGGCAGCATACAGAGTGTGGTGGTATTTTTTCAGAACCACTTTCTCATATGCCTCAACGGTCGTATTTCGATCAGTTGAATGCTGCATAGTTTTTTCTGTGTATCCTGATAGGCTAATCTGGCTTCATAGCGAGTTATTTGTAATAAAGTAGTATTTGTGAGCCATTTTTGCAGATTCGTGTGGTGAACTGCATCGATTTTATCAATGTTGGGGCTTCATAACAGTACTCTCTTTATTTCTGTTCAAAATTCTGAGAAAAAACGACGGCTCTACTATTGCATCGCTTTTTGACAAAGAAACTCTCTATCCAGCCTCTTCTGATTTTACCTTAGTTTGACTTGTAGAATCCATGAGAAATTTTTCCACGCCTCCCCAGTGGTGTAGTTTGAAATTCAGAAATCCTTGATCTCTCCCCTTCAAATCACGTACCTTTCGGGGCGTCGAGCCATTACCTTTCACGTGACCCACAATGGGGTTGACCTGCAAAGCACCGATGATTTTCCAACCCACTCTTTAAATTTCAGTCTCCCAAATTTTGAAGATCTATTGTTGAAAAGTTTCTCTTATGCACTTGGGGAAATTTCAGCATGTGGATCATGGAAGCCTCTTTAATGAACGAACAATACAGCTGGTTAAGCAAGAAGTGCTTGTAATTGTTTAAAACTGCCTTCCGTGGGTATTAGAAAGTAGACCATTTCGCTTATGTGTTTAAGTCTCTTTTTCGCCTGTTGTCCTGCGGTGGTGGGGCAGACTGGAAAAGCGGAAACAGATCCGAATAGCACTGAAATGAACAAACGGGGCGAAAATGTTCTTTGAGTAACTGACTGGATGTACTAACAACGAAAGAAAATGCCCTATTTGCTTGTCTTTTCAGGACAGCTCACAATAACCATTGAAACTAGTTTAAAATCAGGACGCCTTTTTTGTCTGCAGGAAAGTAATTCATGTCCCCTTGACCTGCGAAACACTTTCAGAAGGTGCACCCACCTATATATTCTGGGTCTCTGATTCATAACAATAAAGTTTTTGATACAGCTGTACTACTGGTTATATTAAAACTTATGGCGTAAACACTGGTAAATTGAGGGAGCAATATAACATAGAGAAGGACCTACCATAGAAAGCTGAGACAATTAAATGCCTCCGAAGAATGGACGATGGACTTCGCACTTGAGAATTAAGACCATACCGTCATGCGCGTAGTTCACATGTGCCGAATGAAAAGCCAAACTTACTGCAACATACTCCTTTTCTGATTTCTACATTTTATCGTCAAATTCAGCAGTTTTCCACATAAATTTCGAGCGAACACCACCTGAAGAAAAGTCGTAAAAACTACGATTTTCTTTTCACTTGCTTCCCAATTTAGAAAACCAGAGGAGCAATTATTGGGAGACAACAAAAGTTATTGATTGAACAACAATTTGGAGACTGGGTACCGAACACGGAGCTTCTTGACGTTCCTTTTTGTTGGTATGACAACCGTGTTAATGCAATGGCCGTGAAACGGAAAAAAGCTCGTGTTGTTGTCGTACTAGGAAAACAGTTCACTTCACGTCTGATGCATGATGCAGATTATCATCCGATGCGACAGAGTTTACGAAACTGGCTGAGTAAAAGGTCAGCAAATGCCAGGTTACTCAGAGTTGATGAAGGTTACACTACAGGAGATGTGGTGGTGATTACTACGGGCGATCAATTCGATGTTGATGATATGTATACCAAGTTGATATCTGGTCAAAATTCCGCAGTCATTGGTTATATGAACGCAGGTGATGCAGAAGTTGTGAGAAAGTTACTTGAGAAGCTTAGTATCGAATTTCGCGTGCACAATAAGGACTACTTGGCAAAAGAAATCTACCTTCAGCCACTGATAGATGTACCAGAATGGATTCCATGTGCATACATGTTACAGAGGTACATTGATAGTTGGAAGTTGTTCCGGACCGAACGCTTTGAAAATGTGTACTCCTGGGAGGAATGGACTTTGCCAGCTACTCAGTTGAAACTGAAGGAACTCATTGCCAAATACGGTCGGTTCATGGCGTCAATAGCTCCCTGTGACCTACGACCATATTACAAGGATCCCGAAAATTTGAACGCTGTGCTAAACTACAACATGCTTTTGCAATACCAAACGGGCGACAAAATTACACGGCTTCCAGGGGTCACACGTAACCCTGGTGATGTCCATCCGAACGCAAAACCAACGCAAGTTACGATAAAATTGAACGGAGAGATCGGCGGGAATTTCTTCCCGACTGGCGCGTACGCCAAACCAGGCGAGAGTTTACATGGACAGTTTTGGATAACACTGATGCGAAATATGCGGACCAGTTTATTCGGGTCAACGCACAGACGGATAACCTAGAGAAACTCAACGAAATGAAGCGTTGGCCCACTGTCACCTTCAAGAAACCTTTGACTGCAAACGGAAAGCTGGCTACCCCACATGGGGGTCCCGTACTGTTACAACTACCTGGACTAATCACTGTCACTCTCCGGCCGGAAAATGTCTACCGTCATGCCTGGTTGGACTTGAGGGATCCGAGGTCTATTAGCGCATTTGATTTGGAGTTAAAGTCCTATAGTGCTGTTCCATGGTTCATGGTGCTGGGCGATGCGATGTACACAATGCTGCTCACGCGTTCTGTGTATGAGCAAAACCCTAATGATGTAGTATCGTCTGCCGACTATTTCGATAATTGTATCAAAGTGATGCACAACTATCGAGGAACGAAATTTGAAGATTCCAGAGCAGAAGTCTTTGTATCAGATATCCAACCTAGGATTCAGGCGGCTCACTCTGGTTACCCATTTGTCGGGGGTCTCGGATGGAGTGACGCCTTTGTACTGTGGAGTGAACATAAAAAGGGGGAACTGAGAGGCATATTGCACGAACTTGGTCACAATTTGCAAGTCCATCCGGCAACCCTCAAAAATGGAAGGGAAGTGACTAACAACGTCTATCAGTTGGTGTGTATAGCAAATTTGTTGGGTATCTCAACTGACAAGCCTGGTGTAGGACCTGTGTTCAACCAAAAAGTTGTAAGCAACATGATAAGACGCTGGCAACAGTCGACCTACGAGGGCCTTGATTTTGGTTATTACGCTTATCTTGGCACACTGTTTGGGGAAGGCCTGGTTGGCAATTTGTTCAACAAAGCCATGAAAAATCCACCAGACCTTTGGATAGAAGATGCAAAAACCCAATTCTGGCTTCAGCAGATCTGCATTGAAACCGGATACAACTTGATCCCGTTCCATAAGCTGTGGAATATGCCTGTGAGTAGTGCAACGTTAACCGCTGCCGAAACGTTACCCTGTTTCTTCCCGGACGACGAACTGACGCAGAAAGTTCCAGATAGGGTAAATGAAATTCTGACGCAGTACGGAAAAGCATGCATTATTACTGGGCAGCAAATGGTGAAGTTCAGAGGTGATCTTATTCGTGGCGTTGGTCAACGCAGGCCGCCATTTGCGTTCCTTCAGTAATTTGTTTGGCTTCTTATCCATCTGTGTTACATCAGTTTGCTTCTTTTTATCCGTGGGCCCTTTGGGCAGGAATAGTCTGCGGCCTAGTCTTGTGTAGGTTCGCGAACCCAGTACCACTCAACAACCTTCCACCCATAAGAGAGCAAAACTGTTGAGTACATTCACTAGTAGCCGAGTAACGAAATTCGGTTTCGCGTTATTTGGCTGTCAGTGCCTAGTTAACAACCTCAGTTTGCTCAGTGCACGGTTTTCTTACCTCTGATCACTCACACGAATATACTAGATGACTACCTAAGGGACGATGGATGAAAGATCACATAACTCAACCAGAATGGTGCAAAAATTAATGTCACTCGCTGTGAGGAAATATCTTAAATACCATAGGTTGCACTTTCTTACACCTTCACATGTTTGGCTATAACTTGATGGTTATGTACCCGAAAAATGCGACAGAAAGAGCGAAGTGCACAGGCCTGACCAGGATCTTCGGCATTGCAATAGCAAACGATGCCAGTCAGTAAGCGGGAACGTTCACATCTACTTTAATCTTTACTGACAAACGAAGTTGATAAAGTACAGAGTTGTCCAACTATTCAAGTAAACAACCCTGGTAATGTTACTGATTAGATTAACCACAGCAACGTGTCCTGGAGTTCCAGCAGTGTAAGATGATTTTAATAAGTCATAGTAGAAACCGGATTAGGGGGCACGTAAGTTGACCAAAATTTGATCGACGGACTGGTGTAATGCATCACGTGTTGGGGGGACAGCTGGAAGCACGTGATTAACACCTACGAACTTCGATGCATAATGTGAGTACACATTCTAGTCAAATGGTCAGCGGAGTAGATATAATTATCTGGGTGAACAAGACCTGGTGCAAAACTTTTTCTAATATACGACTTCCTCAAACAGAATTCTACCTTCTGATGAGGCAGCTCTCAGTTAAGACCACATAGGGCCGGTCTATTGAAACTACAGCTGTCTTTCAAGAAATACACTCATCTGCAAATCAATTTGGTTTTGCGAGAGACTCACTTGGAACCCAGCTGAATCTCTCGTTTGTGATGTTTCCAGGCGACTGAATGTGCTGCACCAGGCCGCCTCATGTTCCAGTTGCTACGATATTCGAGATATCGCGAGGCATGTAATTTTGCGCAATGTACTACTCATAAGGTAGAACATAAGGCACAGCTGCTTTTCTTTGAAGAGATCAACCAGAAGACAGTCAATCTCTGAGGAAATACCACTTTTGGTTGGTCCATTGCTAAGTTTACTACGAAAGGAGGGGATTTTCAGTCAATCTCCTCTCTTCAGTCTCTTCAAGTCTCTTCTTTAGCTTTGACAATCACTATGGTATTGAAAGTAGTTAATCGTTCGGAAGGCAAAAATTTTCAACTAAACATTCTAAACGTTATTCACTCCTGCTTTCTCGCGGGGTCAGTCAACCAGGCGGCGAACCAATCAAAACGCTGGTAAACTAAAATATCGATTACCACGTGACGGCCCCAGTTAAGGAGCTGGGATCAAAGACAGTGGCTGATTTGCGACGCATGCGACAACTAGTCAGTTGTGACATTCAAACATTCCTTGGCATATATGTGCCCAGAATACCTTTTGGTTCAGGGTGAATGAAGGTTGGGATCAAACTGGATTTTCCCGGGCCTTAAAGGCACATGCACAACAAATGGAGCGTGAATCACTTATCTACTGAAAAATTAGAAGTAAGTCAATAACTCAATATATCAATGTTGTGGTTCGAATCGACCGAAAGTTCCGAAGCTTGTCTATCGAAGTTTGTGTTTTATTTCTTCATTAAACCGTCCTTAGATGTTTCAGCAACTTCCATGATTACTTATCTCATAGCTGATGACTTTGGTTAGTTGGAAATAAGGACTAGAATTGTACTGACACGTACAAATGTCCACTAAAAGGGACCTGTAGTTACATCGTTAGAAGATTGCTGTTCGGTGGGGACCACGAAGCTGACTTTATCCTTCACAAATATGTTTGCAATAATGCTCACATTAGGTCAGGCCAGATCGCGTCAGGTCAGGTCATGGCAGGTCAGGTCAGACCAGGTTAAGTTATGTCAGGTTACGTGAGGACAGCAGTAGGCTAGCACGATGTATTCTTCAGCAGACAGAATCGAAGCGTATCCAAAAGACAGACATTTAAGCCAAACATAAGCCAGCTATTTTTAACAAACGTTTTTTAAAAATTTTAAATTCAAACTAACGGAAAATTGATAAAATAGCTGTAAGGAAAGCAAAAATTAAACATTTTGGTTTCAAGTGAAGAATGAGCATTTATAGGCGTTTGAGCACTTGCAAAGTTTCTGGTTTTTCCTGATTTCTTGGTCCGGTTTGACGAATATAGTCAGTGGATCAGTGGAAAGTACAGTTCGAAAAAGTACATCAAAACAAAAGACTCCACAATGTGTCATGGCGTTCAGAGAATCACAGAATTCTGGTAAGTACTTTTAGGTAAATTAAATTGCTGAACTAGTTGGGGGAACTAGTTATTTTTAATGAGTTATGGTAGGATGTGAAAGAACTGTAGCACTCCAAAGAGTCGCCGAGCAGAGTTATGACAAGCGTCAAAACCTGTACGCAGAAAATTCCAACACGTCTTTGCATTGGAGCAACTCCCATACGTGGTTTAACGACCTAACATTCCCCAGAAGGTCTGGGAAAGCAACTGGCGAGTAATAACGGCTGCTTACCCTTCTAGTCTTTTACAGCAAAAAGAAGGAAAACTTTGTAGCGGTGAGACACTGAATGAGGTTCTTGCATAGAGTGACGCCGATATAGTTATGGTCAGTGGGTTGTGGATAATAGACGGTCTCAGCCGTAGACGATGGAACGTTCTCAAAAACCCTCACCTGAAGCGAAATAGGAAATGATTTCTCGATAACTTGGAACACAGAGTGAACTGGAACGTTGTCCGAACCACCAAGCAAATTCGCGGCAGTCAAAATTAATTAGTCCTTAAAGCTACTGAGCTGTCAAAGAATCCGGGAGGTACAGGGTAAAATTGAGTGTACGAACGATGGAGCCATGGCCTGTAGATACTGAAACAGGTGAATTGGGTTAGTTTAGTGAGACCTACCACTGTATGCTGTAAATAGGACAGCTCTTCACGGTTGCCTTTTTTAACAGAAATAATTTGGCAAAATCAGACCCCTTCAGTTTATTACCTTCCTAAATTAGACGGATTTTAATCAAACTGGCCTCGTGCCCTATTACGGAATCTGAGTCCTTACCATCCAGAAATTCGCACTGTGTGAATCCCATAAGGTATTGAGCTAGGTATTTGGACCAGCAAGTGCCTAGAAAATACATCTTACCCCAGATTTAAGATATACATCAGGCGGATAAATTCTCGCTAGATAGATTCTACATTCAACAGTCTGAAGTAGATAGCCTGATAATCCAATAACATTTTCCGGCTGAAACACAAAAATTGCGCTGTAAGGCGAACCTGACAAGCCACTGACGGAATGCTATTTTTGACTGACGAAGAATTGTACATATTGACGTACGATTCTTCTCCCTCTGATCATTCAACACGATTGATACAGCTCTCATCCACCCAAGTTTTTATCGGATAGTTTAAAGGGCACGCGTGCTGAAAACACCATTGCACATAGCGAATACTTTTGTTTGCAATCTTTCACACTGAAAATATAAAGAAGTCAAAAAGTCTGTGAACACTAAGTAACTTGCATAAATGTATGTCACAGTGACTTCGAGGTTGGCTCTAATCAGTTTGGTGTGAATCTCCGATAGAAGTCGATCTGGTGGTCAAAACAAGGCACATAGGTAACTTGCTAAGTGTTTTGCTCGCCTCTCAATGGTAAACAGAACCGAATGATTCCTAACGCCAACGCTGACTAACGGCACGTGCACTTTATTCAACGACTTCGTCTGGTGCACAAGAAGGGGCTTAACGTATAAGGATGTGCGCAAGCGCCTGAATACCTTATAGTTTTTAAGGAGGATTTGCTTCACAATCGAAAAATAATGGACACTGCGCTGGTCCATATTAAGTTGTATTACAGCGGGTCGGTTTAAACTGTCTAGCAGGTTTCAGACTTCACTGGCGCTACCTGACTTAGAAGTCCTTACAGGTGGGTCAATCGGTCGACACAACCAGGACAGCTACTGGGTCGTCGTTCGAGTCGTCGGGCCAGCTAATCACTTCAGTCAAGCGCGAACATGCTCACTTGTTCAGACGTGAAAATTCAGATGCGTCCAAAGTGCCCTGGTGGAGTAGAGCTAGGACGCTTGCCTTGCATGTCAGATGTGCAGAGTTCAAACCCCGGCATGGCCAAGAATACGCACTACCGATTAGCTCTAGTAAAAGCGGAACCCACAAGAGTTGTTACGCCAGGACAGAAGAACGACTGTTCAAACGACAGTAATGTGAACGGGAACTCTACAAATCCCACAACCACCTACAAATAAGATAAGATATCCCTTATGAAGGAAACTACTCACAGGGTTGCTGAAAACCCTTCGACGGCCCTCGGCCGGTTTCGCCCTCCATGGGGCTCATCAGGTAGGCGCGATCCCCAAGTTTCCATCAACTTTATTTTCCGTTTGAACCCAAATTGCATGAAATCCGAAAAATGCACTCAATTGCGTACCAGTTTTGTGTTACTCAACGAGCAATTCAGCTGGGTTACAGGTGTCTTCCGTGAAAACCAAATTGGCATGAAAATGAGTGCATTTGTCGACTATATCGTTTGCATACAATGCGTGGACTTTTTTTAGAAGCAAATGAAGTCTCCTGTATGGAGAATAAACTAACGGCCAAAAATGAGACAGGAACATTTCGGGACAGGCTGAGGGATACAGTTATACCCAAGGTTTCCAAGACACGTGCATGCGTGTGAGCACGCCTGTTTGGTCCACTATGCGCTATCTGGTTTTGATAGCTGCTGTTTAGTTTAGAAAAGCCAGGGTGGTCGTGCACGGCGTTGCTGCTCTTTGTGGGCTCCTGTACGCATAAGAGTGTAACAACCTTTTTCGAACCTGTAAAATCCTCAATCTTGAGGTGCTAAGATCGTTTCCTGCAGTTTTTCAAACTCAGTATAAACCCAGAATTTTACCAGGTTTATTTACCAAGTCAAACCCTTGGTTCTTATCACGAACAATTCAGGTTTCTCGTCACAGACGATGGTGGCATTTGGCCTTCAAAATACATTGAAAAAGGTTCAATAAAGGCTTATGAATCACCGAACCAAGGATCCATCTGGCGTTTGATGTGCAGTCATAATTTCCAAAGAATATGTCGGTGGGACTACCCTTGCTTCAGGAACGTTTACCAGTTTTACTAGATCTGTGGATTCGATGGACTTATGTTAGGGCTCGTCTATATCTTTTTGTTCATACGAGGTATGTACTTATTACCAAATTGTTGACAGAGGATCTCCACATGAAAAAACAGTTTTCTCAATTTCGACGTAGTCATTCTTCAGCCGATTAGCTCCTGCTATTGTCTGAATTGCTGGACATTTCGTTTTTGTGTGTCGCACACTCTTCCACGTTCTCTAACTTTCTTTATAGAGCCGTTGCAGTAGGTGAGGAAATATTTTGGACTTGACATATACTGATTCAACATGGCCGCAGTGGTTCGGGGAGAAGCTTAAACAACTGGTCGCCTCGTCACATTATTCTAAAGCGCAAGTCTTGTCGAAAACCAGGACAGTCGTGCGATGATTTTTGACGTCGGTTGTCAGTTTTGATACCCCAGGCATCTAACACTTGAGGTGGGAAGTACTCCGTACACTTCCATTCTGGGATGTTTTTTGTCCGCTGTGGTTTGCATGCCTCAGTAACTTCCTGCTACCGCGGCTAACTGTAGTCTATTTTGATCACAGGATACTTTAGCGAGTGAGTTGAAATTATCGCATGGAACGTACCATGTTTACTTGCTGCTGAGAAAGAAGAAGCCGCCACAATAATTGGTCAAATTTAAGGAGAACAGGTCATTAGGCAAGACAAATCGGAAACCGACCAATCACAAGAATGCAAAAAGCACGGAAAGTATCCCCCGAATACTGGTAATATGTGCCACATCGCAGCACGGTTCGTATACAGACCGATCGGACTGCGAGGAGGATGATTACTCACCAGACAGTCACACGAACAATTGCTAGGTATTCGTGGAAGAATTTATGAAAGCAAGCAGGTACGGAGGAAGTACTAACTTACTAGCATACTGATGATGTATCACCGACTGATGACGAAACGTTTGCAAGCTAACTGTCAGAATCGGCGAACAGCTCAACAGTCATCTGATCAGCAGCTAGTGAAGTCGCTTTGGAATTCCGAGAATACAGTAATCTGAATCCAAAAGAATAACTGCAGATTTCTGTTTAAATCAGTCATGGCCCAATATGTAAGCCAAAATTTCAACGAGTTGCTCACAAAGTAAAGAGGGGTCATTGCACGATTACGTTTTTTTCATAAATTAAACTACTCACGAGGTTGCTGAAGATTCTCCGACCTTGTGAGAAGTTTCCTTCATACTGCGATATCTCGAATGTCGTACCCAGTGAAACTTTAGGCGGCCTTTTTGCAGCACATTCAGTTGAAGAATATCGTAAACGAGAGAACCAGTTGATTTTTTCGTGAAAACCCAGTTGATATGCAAATGAGTGTATTTGTTGAGATTACAGTTTTTATTCTTCAATGCTTCTTTGATGTAGACAGCTCTTTTAGCCCCTTTTGTGTGAAAAACGACAAACTTCATATGCAGAAAGAGAAGAGCAGCGACAAAGATGTTGCTACTGGGTTTCAAGCTGACCCTGGTGGCGGAGCTGTTGCCTGGACTGAACGAAGAATATCATTGTGCCGCACTCCGTCCATAGTGCTGTTTTTAGGGTGGAACTTCGGTTTTGATTAAACCAGTACTACGTCTAAGGTAGTCCAAATCGCCAGTCCAAATCGAAACGACAGGAATCAATATCAACAGCGAGAATTTACCGCGAATACTGTCTTGATGGTTGTGATGCTGCTAACCAGAGAAATCTGCGGAGAAAAGTTATACATATAGCGTTATACTTGAAAGTATGAAGAAATTTTAATGAAGTCTTTGTCCTGTGATTGAAGCCAGTCTAGAACCGACATCCGATAAACACTGTACGACAACTCCATCCCTATTGAGAGCATTCTCTAGTGTGTACCTTATAAATCACGCAGAAGATTGGATTCCGCGGTCTCCTCACTAGTAGTTGATTGCTAAGCTGTTCGTCCATGAGCCGCTGGTCAGCATTATGTTTCACTCGCATCTGGCAGAATATAGCCGCACTCATCCTTCAATTATGCAACTGCCATCACGTGGTCAAATTCTGACAGGGTCCTTCGCAGACGGAAAGTTCATGCAATTCCTTTATTCTTCCGTTTTTTGATCTACTCAGAACTTGCTGACGTGGAGAGGTTTGGCGATTTTATAATCGCGATTTCCGCCCTTGATGGGAGTCACATTAAGCTAAAAAGCCGAGAAGCACTGTGTACCTGATTTATTTTTATTGGGATTAGTCAAATTCCACGAATGTAGTACTAAACTGCCACTCAAGGGTGACAAAGTGTGCTCTCGTTTCTACGGTTACAGCCTTAGAATTTGCATGGATCAGGTTGGTCTGGACAGCCACCACTGTCTAATATGTTCCTGGCTGATTTCTCCCCTGTGTGAATGGCCTTCTAGGGGGGAGTACTCTTCTGTGTAGCTTCCTTATCTTCCGTTAGAAGTGGTTCCTATAAGACAGTCTCGTGCTGCTGGTCTGCCTCATTCCCACTCATGCTGAATTAAACTGCAACCATTAAATTCGTTTCCATAAAAAGTACTAACGATTTACCAGTAGTAATGACAGTGTGAACGAGCACTCCTGTATTAGCGGTCCTTCCTTGTCCCACTTTGGAAGAAATTGGGGTATCCACTAAACGGCTATGAAACTTGGTGCTTCTCATGGTTTGCTATTATTATATGTGACCCTTAATAACCATAGTTAACCGTATTAGGAAGATTTTTGTCCTATTGTTAAGATAATGTAGCGGGAGTGAATGTATTTCACTTTCCTGTTTTCCACAAATCCCAACGTTCAGGGGAAATCCTTCAGGCAGCGATTGAAGCTTTGGTAGAAACTGAATTGACGAAAGCTCGTAATGGTTTCTCCGACAACCACCCCTTTATACTACGCCTCAGTATGAACTGAACCTTTTGGCTTGAGCGATTTCTGACGTTCTTGGTAAGTGAACGTTGAATCAAAGAGACCATAAGAGACCAATTACTTGGTAGTAACAGCAAGCCTCTTGTACAGACAAATTTAGATTTTTCACCGAACACTGGCTTCTTAGTTGCGCTGCATGTTTTTACTGATGGTAAATCGTAAACCTGAGGCTTCACAAACATGAAATGACACGTTTGCACGCACCGGAGTAGAAGGGAACGTCAACTTAGGCCAAAAGTGCTCATCGTCTGCCCCCATGGTACGAACCTCGAGTCATACAGCGGGCCTTGCGGATGAGGTATCGCGGTTGCTTAGGGTTCGGACTTTGTGCTTATTCAATTCCTGCGGGTTTGTCCCACCTTAAGGTCCCGGGTACGATTCATTACCTCCAATACAATGTATTCGAAACGATGGCGTTAGAAAGAACCACCTTCGCGACATCTCATGCTCTGGTTCACACATACAGGAGCTAAATGAATCAAAAGCATAAAACTGTGAATGGAGGTTAATCAAGTCAGAAATTAATAGTGGAACTTTAAGACATACTGTTTAAGGATAACATGCGGTGGACAAGTTTTTGGACACATTGTTCAGACTGGTAGATAAGTCTATGAGAATCTGCCAGGATCTATACTTCCATCAGTCATTAAAGGACATGTTCGATAAACAGAGGCTCCAATTTTTTCACACAGTAAGCTATTAACAAGGTTGTTGAAGATGAGGGATTTAGTTAAATCTCCCATTGACACAATGGTCGTTCGCAAATTTCGCCCGCTGCCTGCGATTTGGTGTCCAATTCGAACAACAGGTTGATGGAAAACCGGGGAATGTGCGTACCTTGTGAGAAGGTTAAAAGAAGTTGTGGGCCGCTGAAGTGTATTCACTAAAATTACGGGTAGTATATTCCGTCAGGAAAATATATTTTGATGTCTCGAATATTGCAGCAGTCAAAACGTGAGACGGCCTGGTGCAGCACATTCAGTCGCCTGGAAACACCACAAACGAGAGATTCAGCTGGGTTCCAAGTGAGTCTCTCGCAAAACCAAGTTTGTTTTGCAAATTAGTGTATTTCGCTGATAACATGAGACCGTTTTTGTGCACCACTTTCAGATCAAGAACTCGGGATTGAGTTCACGCTCCCGTTAATACCGAGGTCGTCTGCAAGTGAGTATGTCTCACCAGTTGTTTCAACGTTTTATGTTGACAGAAATAGTAACATGACAAAGTCGAGGATAGTGACATGTGTAAAAGTAGTGGAAGCCGAAAGTGCATAACGCATGTGCGATTTTCTTCTGGCTACCATCGGCTGGCTCGATTAAACTGTTAAGGTCACCACCAATTCTGTACAGATAATCGCATCATCACCCACTGATTCCCTAAACACGGTTTGGATGCAAGTTTTGGTGTTCAAAAGGTTTTGAAACTTTGTGGTGTTTTTCGTTTCCCAGACAAAGCTTCGCTGTTGGCAACCTTTAGGGAACAGCGAATGAGAAGCAGGATGCATCTGAATGCTTGCATTTCAAAAGGCAAGTTTATTCACCCTCGAAATATCTGACTAATTTGTTCGGCGCCTCGAACGGCGACCCTCGACAAACCGACCAATTGATCCACCTATCAGGTTTTTTTACTGAGACTTCACTGTGAACGCCTGAAATCTACCAAAAAATCTTTTTATTTTACTGTAGCTAGTTAAGAAATTTATACACTTTGTGTTGTTCTACTACAACAATAAAGTTAACTGAGAATTACCTCCTTTTCATTTGGTGTCGTCTTTCTGCTGACAGATTTTATGCAGGTAGTGCGCTTTGGTTCAGATAGCTCTGTCAGTTACTAAAGTTTCTGTTTGGATTTCAGCCAATGGCAACTACAGAATTAGATTAAAACAAACGTAGGGCGTGTTCCACTTCACTTTCGAAAGCAAATCATTGATGATTTTTGGTGCCAACTGACAAGGAAAGAGTTTGCTCCCATGCTACCAAGTCAACTCCCACCGGGTTGTCATGCACACCGAAATCTCATCACTTCTGAGGAAAGCTTAGCTTCATTTTTAGTTAATTGCAGTCCCCAGGTCATGCTATCTTCCTGGCACACTTCGACACGCAATATAGCGGGCTGTCATTGAAACACAATCACTACTAGGCAACCGAATAATGTGCATTTTACTCAAAATGCTCCTCCCTGACACTACTGGACACACCCAACTTTTCCGGTTTCACTTTCATGAGTTCCTGAATATCTAAATCCAGTAGTTAAAATTGGAATTCTTAGTTGTCTCTCAGACCTGTTTCGGATAGACGTGTAACTTACAGCTAGCGAATAATATTCCCTTTGAACTTTCATCTATAAACTGTAAACAGAGGCAAGGGGTTGGTTTCAGAGAAGAGTTTTCACCATAAAAAGACATTGGGCTACAGTTAAAAAGGAATTTTCCATTTGCGGGGCAAAGTTTCATCTCATGAGGTGAATAGACTTAGCGTTGGGCTGAACTCACATCTGGTAGAAGACAGTCTAGTGTTGTACTGTGCAAAGACAGTAAACGACCCGAAGTCATCTGTGGGAAACGAGATACTTCTTACTGGTATTTTGGGGCACTTGATCTTCGTAGCTCAACATAGTCTGAAACAGTGCATGAGCCAGTTGCGCACCATTTTGAGCTTACTCACAATCCACACCGTTAAGTTCCGGGTTTATCTGTATTTTGTGCAACGTAATATACCTAGAGAAGGGAGATAAAACGGAAGAAAAGGTTTACTGACATCACAAATGGATAGGTTCCCTGCGGAAGGACTGGTTCTCAAATAATCTTGGTTGACTGGTAACATCATTACGATATCTTCAGAAGAGTGGCTCCGGTTCTGTGTGGAATCGCTCTTTTGGAGAACTAATGCGTTCTTTTATCATATGAGTTAGTCGTTCACCTGATGAGAGACCACAAGGAAAAAGGGCAGTAGCGCGATATACATTACAACTTGGTTGCTTTTACTTTCCAAAATATCAAGATTTTGCTTATGCTGCACGCAGATATATAAGCCTTATTTTTTCAGCATTAACTATGACTGATTTCATCTAACACTCCGGGTAAGTCAAGACCACCAGTGCAGCAGATCTTCACTAACAGAGCGTTCCGTGAGCTCCACTCTTCGGATGGGGCTGTGACCAAATCACACCGACCTCTGATGGGAAGAGTCTGCGGTTGATGAACTTCCTCTTGCACAAATTTCCGAGGATCTAGCTAACGTAACACAGACGTTCATAGTATTGATGAAAGATACGCAGGAAAACGCATCAGCTACATTTTCCACCTTTGATTTGATTTATTCCGACGGATATCGTAAGTGACACTGTCTGCAGTTTGCTTTTCCACGTTTGATCTGTGTCTAGGCCCTAACAAGCAGCCGAATCTTGAACCACTGTTCGTTGTGAACAGGATTTGGCAAAGCACATCCAAAATCACCATTTTTACCGGTTGAGGATCGCCAGCTTACAGCGAGTGTGTCATGCATGCTCACTACGCTGCTGAACGCTCTATGACTTCGAACTGTTGGTTTGGAGGTTTGAGATCAAAACTTACCAGCCACTTACAAAGACCGTGTTTCCAACTCATTAAATATGCATCCTTGGTGTCATCTGAGTACAGCTAACCTAATTCGGTTAACAATGAGGACCCTTTTGGCCTGGGTTTGAATGAAGCAAGTGCGGCCTTTGTACAGCCCATTCTGTTGAAGACTATAACAAGCCAGGGATTCAGTTAACTTTCGTCAACATATTTGTTATGTGCAGGTGAGCGTATTTCGAAAACGGGGCTTGCTTCACACCCTACAGATTGAATGTAATGGAATACTTCGGACAAATATATTAGGGTTTTACCCTTATCAATGAAATAGAGCGTGAACAAATTTTTCCTGGTGAGATTCGGGTGCATAAGTGCCATTTTTATCAAATAACACCATTTTCACGAATTCAGTGAATTCTGCTTAATCCGACCATATCCGGCCGCTTCAGACGCCACATTGATCTTCAGAGTTGATTTCCTCTATAATATCGTCAACTAATGGATCGTTGATTATGCAGTTTAAAGAAGTTACCGGCAAAATTCTACCAGCTTTCCTCTCTTCTAAACAAAACATCAGTTGCACCTTTGCAAAGTTGCGAGAAGTATTCCACTTCTCAGGTTATGAGTGCATGTAAAAGTCTACATCTGCCGTGAAGTCTGCCCTCGGTCAGACTGCTGGGTAAACGAGCTGTCCATCCCACTGTTTTCCCATTTAGCTCGTGGGTTGTGACTTCTTCCCGTTTCACGGTGATAATTCGGTTAGTTGAGGCGTCAGAGTTGAGGACCTCAAATTTACCTTTACTGGACTGTCGGGTGAGGCTTTCAATGCGCTAGGATTTGTTTGGACCGTTTTTACTGGTTTAGTCATCTTCTATTAAATAAATTTTTGTCTCCGCATGACGAAGAATTCCGTATGATAAAGATTACCCGCACAGCAACTGAGAAGTTTGCTGCTCGTGATTCACCATCCATTCTTCACATCCAGGGGCCTATTCTCAGAGTTTATAAAGTGCTTTTTAGCTGTAAACTTTGTTCAGTCTTTCAGCTAAATGTTTCTTTTGAATCAAGTAAAACTACTGTTGCCTCCATTTTCGATGTGATCTAGTTGTCAGATGCAGTAGATGTGATCCTATCCGGGTCCACTAACTATGATCTGTGTTTGGGAATTGACTACCCACCATTTTCTACAGAATAGTCTCAAACCATCGGTTCTTCGCTTTTCTTATATCTGTTTCGAATGAGAGTCTTGCGCTTCATGTCTGTCATTGTTACACTACAGAGCTTTTTTGTGACATTTTATACAATAATCCTGCAAACAAGAGGACATCACGATGAAAAGTTTTCTGGACTGTGTAGAGCTCGTAGCCGCTTTTCTGGAGCAATGGACTAGCACACGCCCTTCCGAAAAAAGCCCAGTAATTAGAGAGGTCACAGTAACGTCTCTTACTGTGCGCGATGTAGCATAAAATCCACCTCCGCAAAGACAAACCACGCTTATGGCTGATTGAGTGCCTCTTCCTTCAAACTGTCTTCGTACTGCATGTCATGCATGGCGTGGAGCACATTTATACTTTCTCAAGAGCACTTGTCATTCTTCAAGTAGGGCACTTTTGAGATACACATGATTAGATGTCCGTACTCTATCCTTGAGAGGGTTTGTGTGGCGACTGACTTCCGCAAGGCCCTGAGGCTTTTCTCCGTTACCAAACTTTCCACTGCTGCACGGAATGTCAACAGTCCTCCAAAGTGTTAGTATATTGGTCCGATTCCAAAAGGTTCTGTATTTTCTCCAAGGTTTACTAATCCTTGCAGTTAAAGGCCTACAACAAGCCGATGAAAGTTACACATTTGGCCAAGCTGCACGGCTGGCTGAAGAATATGTATTTTAAACTCATGACTGTCATAGTTTGAGGTATGAGCTTCGAAACTTTGTCCTTGACGGCTGAGACCATATAGTTATCAACTGTATGTTAATGCAGCTTGTTTATCCATTGCTCTGCTAATCAAGTGGTCTGCGAGTACAGATTCAAGGACTTTCACAGGTCGGTGTCCTTACTTTGTCCTTATTCATTAGAAAATATAACTGGAGTCACCACCTCATAGCACTCTGTGGCTAGCCAGCTAGGTTTTCATTAGAAGCTGCAGGGTTGGTCCCATAGCGACAATTAAATTTTAGTCCTGTTGTCCCCATCCTTGTTCAGAAGAATCTTTATATTCCATTTTTTAGGTCACAGAGTGTGTCTCCCGCTTTCATCTGGTGACTGATATACAGTCTGGGGGTTTCCACTTCCCTATTGATAAGACTTAGGTAACCCATGTCAGACCTCGAACGCAAGGTCTGACCAAATAGAGAGTGGAAAACAGAACACACCTCAAGCCTCAGTACAATTCGTCGAGTGTTTCTGCGCGCCAAATTCTTGAAATTTCAACAGGTACTTTGGCCATGACTTTCGCTCTGACTACCATGATCAGCCGTTGGGTAACTGGGATGTGGGTCGGCTTGTCAAGCTCGTCCTTCTTTACTTTGGGTAGAAAATCACTGATTACTGAAATATGAATATACCAGTCAACTTACCGATCTAATGCTTGTCTCACATCAGGCGTTGTCGCCTCCTATCTCAGTTACTTGCTGTACGGGTTTTGGGCGCTCTTTGCTAGTTGTTTTCTGTTAGCATGTCGGATATTGTAGACTATCAAAAGGCTGCCTTCCTGACAGGATGCGATATATGATTACATAGTAACGAATTTTTTGCCACGGACTCGATACTCAGCAAGTTGCATAATATTGTCCCTCCACATTTTCCAGCTTCCTTACTTTAATCTTCTGTCAGGAGAGAAGAGACTGAAGAGAGCTGAAGAGACTTCGCTAATGTCACGAAGGCATCCAGATGAGCCAAGCGCCTGGTGTAACTATGGCCAAATTAATCGAGCTCAACGGTAAAGGAAATTTCAAATGTGTGACTCCCTCTTGTGAGACGCAATAGCTACTACCAAAGACTTATTGGATAATTTTTATTTTGGGAGAAGGCAAAACCCACCACAATGAAAGTCTTAAGCGTAGATGGTCAATGTGGAAAGACCAAAAGAATGCCAAATTGCTGTGTACTTTTTACGTAAATCGTAACTGAATACAGGGAACGTTCTGACAACATGCGGTTCTAAATGCGATACTTGAGAAGAATTCGATAAACAGTCAGTATATCTACTAAGTTCTAAAATTTCACATTTCAATCAAAAGCCTCATCAAGCAAGGCGAATAAGTTACCACGTTGGCCAAGCTTTATAACTGACGTAGAACCAAAGTAGAATCAAACAACTAGAAGAGTGAATTGTTACTGAACCCTGAACAAAAGTTCTTTTTGGTTAAGATGAATGAATAACACTCACAGTGAAGCAATAAACGCAGATCATCATCAAGGTAAAGAGCTTCTGAAATCTTACGCTTCCGATTTGTTGCAGTTTAATGGAATATTTATCTTGGATGCCATAATCTGCTCGAGTGAGTGCCAGGGCAATTAGGTCGCGCAATGCATCGACTTAAGTGCTCAAAAACTGCACACCTTAGGCTTGTCAGCTTCACGTCCCCTGACTTATTCACGCTGCGATGCGGGGCGATTTCCACCACCTCAACCACCATTAGCTGAGGTGTGGATTTTAGACCTCGTCTCCAAAACCACTTTGTACCCAGTGTCCAGTCTATGCCTCGTCATTGCCGAGTATCTAACTGTTGCTTGGCGTTTGCCTGTTTTTTGTGGTGGTGTAACCATGCGCCATTTGTCATCACCGATCTTTGTGTGCACTTGCTGGCCTGACTGTCCTATGTATGCCTGCGTAAAACGTGATCATTCAGCCTAATCAACAAGAAATTTTGACCCGGCGAAATACCGCTGTTCACGATAGGCTCAAATGAGTCTCTCGTTTACGATATCCTTCACCTGAAAGTTCTGCACAAAAGCCGATTCATACTTCGTTTGACAAAATTTTCGAAATATCGCCAGGTTTTCCTCATGAAATATACTACTCATGGGGTTGTTGAAGAGTATAATGAAAGAGCAAATTGGATGAGTTCCCCGTTAGCACCAAAACCAATTGCTTCTCCGATTTCATACAATTTGGTGTTCAAGTGGAAAATAAGGTTTTCAGAAACCCAGGGACTATGGATGTCTGATGAGGCCCAAGAATTCAGAAATCGGACTGTCGACGTTCTTTCAGCAGCCTTAAGAATGGTATACTGTATCAAGAACACTTTTGACTAGAATCGAACACTAATTCAGCCTGCTAGTTTAGGGAAACTGCATTACTTTGTTCTGCCTCATCCGGGTAACCTATTCGTTTGGTCCAACTGCGCCCCTGTGGCGAAAGCGAATGATTGTCTGCTAATAAATCTAACGGTGATGGTTTACCAAACTTTTCTGAAAAAGTGCTTCTTGATCGTAAATGAAACTACTCACAAGGCCGCTGAAAACTCTTGCGAGTAGTTTCCTTTATGAAAATATACTGCGATATCTCGAATATCGTGGCAACTGAAATATGAGGCGGCGTGTGTGTAGCACATTCAGTTGGAGAATGTCATAAACGAGAGATTCAGTTGAGTCTCTCGTGAAAACCAAGTTGATTTGCAAATGAGTGCATTTCTCGTACTTCTTGATCGGTTCCAAACTTTCTACCTACATTACACCGATGTACTCATATCTGGGGTAC
The DNA here is from genome assembly GCA_004794785.1 of Opisthorchis felineus. Lineage (NCBI taxonomy): Eukaryota > Metazoa > Platyhelminthes > Trematoda > Opisthorchiida > Opisthorchiidae > Opisthorchis > Opisthorchis felineus. The sequence goes on along the minus strand of SJOL01008180.1, from coordinate 1,885,854 downwards.
TAGAATCCATTTGAGTGCAACTTTCTTTTTTCAGACGTTTGACTACCAAAAGGAGAGGTTTTTATATCAATCCAGACTGTAATCAAATCTAGTAGCAATGACGTTCATCACACCAAATGCCGAATGTCAGATGTTGGATGCGAGGCATTGTGTAACATGCAACATGAAGACTCTACATAGTCGGTTGCATATTACTAACACAAACAACAAACCCAGTTAGTACCCGTATGCTACCACGTCTGGTATGTGCATGAATGTTGTGGGACCCAGAACAACCTCCCTGTGTTCTCACGCTGTCAAAACAGTGGTAACGCTAGGAGAGATTCCGGATGTAGGAAATGGAAAAATACACGATTGCCCTAAGCTAATCGATTCAAAACTTTTAGTTATAAGTCAGCCGAATCGTTCAGTGTGAATTTGAATAGAGGACTCCTAGTTGAAAACCTAGATGTTCGATGGCTTTGAGGAAACCATAAAACACAAGTTCTGATTAGTTCGTTGCCAGTTCATGTGGATATCTCAGAAAGATTAACGCGGCCTCCGACTGCTTAGAAATCATTCAGTCAGCTTATCAACCATGAACCGTGAACCACGTGTGCGTTAGTTTCAGCTGCTACATATTCCGTCGACAAAGAACGGGGCACCAGTGGAAGTACTGAGGGTGGTGACATATTCAGTTAGTTGATGCTGAATTATTCTAGTTGTCTGGTAAAGTGGAAAGCTGTGTGGCCATGCAGTGATAGCCACGGCATTAATGCAGGAAAGCCAGCAGTCCGGTGACTGAGCCATGTCCGCTGGTGTCATTCACTTGAAATCCATTCCGGTTACTTGAGGTACATTTCACCTCCCAGAAAAGTTTATTGCAAAAACTAGGCTACATCAGTCTGGCCCTCAAAAGTGGTCTGTCCGAACTGGGAGGTTTTGTGTCCCGACGCAGCACACTATTCATAAGGTTGCTGAAGCTTTGGACAACTCACAACCGGTCTTGCCCTTCTTGGAGCTCACCAGGTAGGCGCAGTCTCCGGGTTTCTGTCAACCTTTTGGTCTACTTGAAGTCAAATTGAACGGATTCGCCAAGTGCATTCATTTGCTTACCAGTTTGGTTTTCACGGGAGATTCCACCGAATATCAGCTGAATCCCTCGTTCACGATGTTCTTCAACTGGGTGTGCTTCACCAGAACGTCTCATGTTCCATTCGGTGCCATGTTCGTGATATTCCAGTGCAGTAGCAGTGTACCCTGCTACCCACAGAGTTGGTGGAAACTCTTGGACCGCCTACGACTGTTTTCGCCATTCTTGGGGCTTACCAGGTAGGCGCCGTCCCCGAGTTCCATTAAACTGATGCTCTGATTGAAATCCAGTTAGATACAGTTAGTCAAATACACTTGTTTTGAAAACTAAATTTTCTTTAACGGGTAACTCAACTGGGTCTCAGCCGTATACATCATTTTTTGACGAAATAACATTTATACATACATTTATATATTTTCAAAGAGAGGTCTGGCAGCCGATCTGAGGGCGTCCATGCAAGGATATGAACACAGGTTGTCGAAATGGAGGTCGACGCTGCTAACTACTGGGCTACACTGGCCCAAGGGAAATTACATGTGTTGCGACTACCTTTGGGAGTGAGTAAATCCACATTTGTCAGGCACGGCCACAGAAGAAAATTGAATTTTCCCCGAAGGCAGAGCTTCATTTAAACATTTTCCCCTTCTGCAATTTTCTGTTGTATTTGACCAATACGCGAGACGACAGAATGCCTTATTTATTGGCATTGTTAATTTCATTTGCATTTGTAAGCTGCTATTTGTCAATAATTACCCGAGATTACACGAGATCTTGTACAGTGTCCCAAGACCACTAGAACCTTTCTAGCCCCAAAAATAAAATTCACGGGTTATAAATGTCAGTTGAAAAATTTCGTGTATGGTAAAATCTTTAGGCTGGTTTCCAACGCAGACCAACTACACAGGAGTTTCCGTTTCGTGTGCCTTTGTGTGCATGCGTGCAGAGATGTTTTTGTCACTGTCAAAGTTGACAAGATAGAGGCGGAAGCCAGTCGAAGAATGCCACTAGGTAATTGATATTCATTAGATGGCACGGAAACCACAACGTTGTGTCGACAACCATGCATGAATGTTGAAAATAAAACAAACGTACCTCTCGATCGCAACTGACAAGTGCACCGCCTTCCAAACCAGGAGTCCGAAAGCTGTGTAGGCGTTTGAATAAACTGTGATTTTCAGAAAGACGACTTTGGACTTGTTGATTAAGCTAGTGATTGACTGATAACTCTTTCAAAAAGCCAAATGGCATTTTAACCATTTTAGTCCCTTGCAACAGAAGTACTATAGGGAGATGTGCTTTCTGGCTTCTCAATGAATTGGCTTCTACCCAGGGATTTTTACCATAATTTTCAACACCGGAAAGGGCACTTCTGGCCTTTCCAGGGAATCCTCGGAGGATAGTAAGTTTCGAATGATCCAGACCGAAGTCAAGCCCAGATTTCATCACACCTTAGGCGAATCTCAGTAAAAAATTACCGCAAAACCGTGGTGGTCATGAGATTTCGGCCAATTTACTAAAATAGTGGCCAGTTTTCTTATGAGGCGACTTGGCGGTAAGTGACGCGTGAATATTTGATCTGATGTTCAAATACTTTGTCTTTGGAAATCGTAGGTCACAGACACTCATAAGCTTTGAATCTTGATAAGTTTTCTGCTTATAACACACGCTGATTAGCCCCCAGTATTAGGAACTTGTTCTTCGTGGTTAAAAGCTACAACTTCTAGGAGAGCAGCTGCACGACTTTGAAACAAATCAACAGCCAAAAGCCTTACCAGATGCAAACATTTCTTTTCACAGACTTTCTCAATGAGAAAACAAGTGAAAAGTTTTTCTTCCAATTCTGGGAGCTAAGATCTATTGTCTAATGTCAAGGCAACAGAGTCTGAAATGCCAGGAAGCACCGCACAGTTTCTGCTTATCCCTTTTGGAGTCGCTAATGATTGATTCGGAAACGTGCTGCAGTTCGCTTACGGACGGATTATGTGCACAGTTCGTCAGATGGTTGGTTTCCTGTGATCTACTACTGCTGGCAAATCGAATTATACTTGGTAAGATATTTTCTGGCCAGTATACCTATAGTTCCTTAGTAGTGGAGGCCACCAGAAAGTGACTCTTTCAAGTTTATTCGAACTATCGACCGTCTTTTTACTGAATGGGTGCGCTATAGGTTGAGTTAGTGAAGATGTCTGCACTCCTACACACTTATACAGTTGAATTCTACACTTGATTTGCCACCTCTCTGATCAGTAAATTAACATTTCGTATTTGTCATTGGGCGTATTCAGCAAGATACTTTGAAAGCATTGTCGTAACTCTTCAGGAAGCAGATCGGGGCAAATGCCTTCGCGTGCGAAAGTAGCAGCTGAATAAGATATGCACAAAATAGCTGGTGGCAAACTTGATAGAAAACGCAGCCAAACATCCACGGCGCACTTAATCATAATTGTTCTCCCCTAGAAGGCACGTGACCCTGAAGCGATTATATCGTAGAGCAATGTATTTCATTAGCTTGACCAATCAAGGGTGCAAAATACTTACTAGCATAAGATTGGGAGCGTGCATTAAACTTTTGCAGAGGAGAATCTTATAACAACAAGGGTTTGAGCCAAGTGATATATGGATTCACTGGTTTGCTGTGCGTGAGCATTAAGGACATTTCTATGCAGCTTAGTCTCGATTAGCGAAAAGCGGAGGGCTTCTGATCTACCTAAGGCCCAGGCAATCTGTACGGAAAAGGCATAGACATGCACACCAGATATGTTCTCATGTCTTCCCAGAGAAGTTTTGGGAAACTGAACCCCATAATGAATAAATCCGCTGGCTGGCACACAAAGCGATTTAAACGATCAAGTCTTTGGACATCAGCCGGTGCCCGATTGATAAATGCCCGTGGACCGCAAATACAGAACCGACTTCTTCTCCGGTCATAAATATATTCCAAAATGACCCTTTGGCAACATTTATCACTCACGTGCACTTTTCTCTAGAATTATTTATGTTCTACATCCCCTTTCGTTGTTATGATAGCACACCGACGTGTCAAAATATATCGTTTGTTTATTAGACCTCCGTATTAAAACCATGATTGATCATAGGTGTTCTACCAATCATTACGCATGGCAGCGCGCCGTAATTGTTTTTCCAGAGCAGTTTGGTTATTTATGACCAAGCCTTATGTTAATTGGACGTTTTTTATAGCTCAGTGGTGGAAATCCACACGTCGGCATGTTCTCGGATAGAGTTCTAGAGGAAGTAAACAAAGGTGCCACGGTATGGATAGGTTAGCAATATATGGGAACGCGTTGTAATTGGTTCGTTGTTAGTAACCTAGAATTCTGTTTTCAAAACGACATCAGAGCTGCTTTTCTCCTAGTTCTGGGAGCTTGCAATGAAAAACTGAGAGAACCAGTCATGGTTTTCAGTCTTGTTTGATCAATACCTAAAAGAGACCAAAAGTATAAACCACTTGGAAATGTTTACAAACCTGGTGTCAGCGAGTAATCGTACAAGTGGAGTGGAAACAAAGAACTAGCGCTAACAAAGAACACTGTACGAAGAAGAATTCAGACGTTCGATGTGAAAGCATGAATTCTGGTGTAATCATCTGCTGTAAGAGCCGGAGCAGCTTCGTAGACGTGCAATCGGGATTTACCTAGGAGGCGTTGCAGCCAGGAACATTTTGTTCGTATGGAGAAATATACACTACTCAACTAATGAAATGCATTAACTCGGATTTCACTTGAGTTTCACCGGAACAGAATATCATTCGCCTTCGACAGAGGTCAAACAACAATCATATAGGATCTTCTGCAGGCTAGGTGACTCAACCTTGTAGTCAAGCTTAACGGAAATATATCTGACGTCCTTCTTATTGTTCAGTGAGAGAAGGCCTTCCTCAAAGCAGAGTTAGGGAGCAATACTCCATAAACACTGTCCTCCGGAAACAACTCAAACATGATACACTCCAAGAAGCATCCCGAGAGTGAGCACACTAGCGAAGCAACTTGTCTCAGCGATTCAAAACATAATAAGGCACTTATTCTTGATACCACCGTGAATACAACCGGGCTACTTTCTGGTTTTTGTTTTTTGTGTCAACAGTTATTACGGAAAACCAACCCATTGTATGCTAAGTGCAGGTCAGTGTATATTGAGCTTCGGCACCACGCTTCGGAAAGAAACTGGCTGATCACAGCCTGAGCATGACGTCTCTGAATCAGGACATCGCCTAGTCATTACGCCCTGAGTGACTGAGCAGGAGTTTGCACCAGTACCTCATCTGCGTTAGAGGTGGGCGCCTTTTTATACTCCAGATGGATGGATTGGAAGATAGCATGAATGGCTACCACACCTCTGTCCATTAACTGAGAAGTCTCACGGCCGTCAACCTTATGATAGAAAAGTCATCTTAGCCGGTGAGCTCGGCGCGGCTCAAAACAGAAACCATGCGATGGCCTGGAACCATCTATGCCCCCATGGTAGCTAGCAATAGGCAAGACGAAATTTCTTCCTTATTTTCAGTCGTGGTTGAGGTATCCTTTTAGCCATGGTATGACAAACGAAGCTACCGCCTAGCTGATTAGTTTCGTGTCCCTGATCTGACCAAACAAACCGACTATGATACGAGACCGGAAGTACTCAAATCAATTGCTTGCAGCGTGTAGGTCTTTGAATGATCCGATGCGTGCCTTATAACCGATACTCTGGTAAAATATGACCACCGGTTCGCCAGGTGCTTTAAGTTGGGAAAGAGTGGGAGAACATGGTGGCAACACTTGGCATGGAGCAACAAGAGGTCGATTACTAGGTGAGTTTGAGAGACTACAGCAGAGCTTTCAGAATAACAGTGTTCGAAATCCTGCTCTAAAAGGGAAAAAAGAGGATATGATTGACTGGATCGAAGGATGTTCAACGGCGACTCTGTCCATATTATGCTTTCAAATTGCCGCTGAATTTGTCAACCATGTGAGTTTGACAACATTGACCAGGTACCTCTACTGATATTTGCTCAGACTGAAGAAATTACCTTCTATATATGCGAGACAATGAAATTAATGGATAATAACAGACAATCAAAATAATAATAATAGTAATGGATAATGACGGATAACCATAAGCATCCGAGAAAACGGCACGTTTTGAGGGATACGCAGTCAGAGGCCGAGAACAGACTGATGGTTCTAGTGGACAAATCAGACTTCAACTTGGCTTCGAGATAAGGCACATGAACACATCCCGTCAAAAAAACAGCAGTAGAGGACAGTACTTGCACATTATTCATGCAGCTCCGGCTGCTGGCTTCACCGGTTTTGCTATCGAAGGTGGGTTACATACGAGTCAGTGCTGCAACGAGTGAATGCAAGAGCTGCTGATGGGATGACAGCAGACCGGTCATCATTTGCATCAGTATTCAGTGCAACTTGTACTCGGAGGAAGACTTCGCGGAGAATGTATTTGATCTTCGGCTCTGATACGCCGAAGGTCCCAGTTCATTGACTCTCGATCCGATTGGGGATGAGTGATATATATATATATACTCTAATTGTGTGGGGTACACTTAAGTGGCACACCAGGGATTTTGTCATAGGAATGTCAAAGTTGCTTCAAGCAGATCCGATCAGACAGCTTAGTCAATCGGAGTGGAGAGTGCAGCTTTTGCAAGATGCGATGAAAGTCCCTAAAACCTAAATCACCATCAAAAACTGTTAGTATGGCTGGGCACGTATCACAGCTGTGCGCCAACTTTTTTGAAAATGAGGACATATGAGGTAATATTTCACGCTCCTTAGCTGACAGCAAACGGGGTCAGAGTATGGAGGCTGTATTACCGAGAGTTACTATATCTACGGTCGGACATCTTTTCTGTCACAGTTACTGTAATGCTGAGGTCATCTTATCGTTTTCCGTCTGATGACTGTTTTGTCTCACTAATTAAAGACCCGGGTGTAACGGTGTACGCTGGTGATGAGACATGTGAGTAGAGTCTAGTTAGGTGTCAAAGTGCCCTTCCCGCACCTGATGGAAGGTGGGTACGGAAATTATGGAACTGCTTTACAGTGCTTGTTGACTGTCGTTTAATATTAAAAGAACACCCGGGAAAGTCCAAGAGGACACTTGAGAATGTTCGCCTTCCAAGTACTGCGTACAAATGAGATCCTGTTGTTGTGTCTAATAGCTTGTAACCGCTTAGTTTGTGTTGGTCAACAGACAATTCCGCACTGGGTGGCGTTCTTTTCACGGATATTGGAGCGATTTGACTAACATATATCTCCTTAGGACTATGATGGTGCGAAAGATGTCGCATCATAACGTACATAAATTTCTTGCTCCACGTGGGTTACATCCTGTCCATGTCAAGTGGAACAGCTTCCTAATCGATAACGAACAGATAGCGACATTGGGACCTTCGTACGAGTATCCACGACGTACACAATTTGATGGAATAGTAAGATAAATCATTAATTTGCGCTTCGCCGTCCCTTGTTGGTTGATTGTGAGCACATCCACTCCCATCTGTCGACTGATATCGCGTCATTCAAAGAGCTAAGATGCGATATCGCATCAGTTAAAGATCATCTTTATAATGAGATATCGGCGATTAACAAAGCCTGTTCACCGAGTTTACTGTCATAATAACCCGTTTGTCAACCTCCTGCAGAGAAACGCGATAAGCAGGTCTGGCTGATGCGTTAGATATCACTTGAATCAAACAATAAAATTGCGCGAGCCAAGGTTACTTCCTTTAAAGAAGTGCTTCGGTATTAGGGCTCCTACTAGAATTTTTTTTCCGCAAACATTTTATGTGGACTGCCTAGCCATACAACCTCACAGTGCTGAGAAATCTCCCAGCTTATGGTTATGATTTGAGAATTAACCTCATCAACATGTATGCAAGCTGGGTGCGAAAGTGAAAGTGGGCAGACAACTGGAAACAGCGTTATGATGGGCTTATTTGTCCAAAACCCATATTCTTGAACTCTAATCCCACATTCATCAAATATCTCGTGATTGGCCTGACCTGAACTAGTTCCACTTCAGCTTGCCCATACTGGTATGCGGTTTATTTCCGAGGATATATCTTATGACAAAATGGAACAAAATACGTGAGAAAAAATAACCATTGACGCTAGTGTGTGAAGATTTGGTAATTCCCAGTTGAATGCCTTGGGCTTCAGCATAGATTACCCTTACTGACAGAATGAGATCTCAGCTCAAAATACCAAGTCTTCTCATACTACCATGAATCTATGATTTGCTCAGAGGAAGAACATTTAGCAAGATGATTGAGACGACTTCCAAGAAGTTGTCACTCGAGGAGCCAGTCAACTTGTGTGACCTCGTATAGTGGTTTCCATAATTGGAGGATGAGGGGCGTGATGTCTTTTCGAAGTGAGTTAATCACAGTACTGATCAGCCGCTCATGGCCAAACAATTAAACATTCAAGCTACTAGCCAGGAGGTCGCGGGCTAGAAACCCTCCGGGAGTTTATGAGATGTGCAATTCTTATGGTTCCCAATTAGGCTAAACACCTGTACGGTGCTTCTCGACTTTTTGGCATAGATTGGCTTCACTTACAGGACGAAATCTCAGTTAAAAATAACCGCTAGCTAGCGAAATACACTCATTTGCAAACAAATTTGGTTTTGAGAGAGACTCACCTGGAAACCAGCTGAATCTCTCGTTTGTGATGTTTCCAGGCAACTGAATGTGCTGCACCAGGCCGCCTCATGTTTCAGTTGCTACGATATTCGAGATATCGCGATACATGTATATTCGTAATGCACTACTCATAAGGTTGCTGAAAATTCTTCGACAGCCCAAAGAAGGGCGAGACCGGTCGTGGGCTGTCGAAGAATTCTCAGCAACCTTCTGAGTAGTGCATTACGGACCGATGGTTACGATAATGGCAAAGGGCATTGGATGGTCTCACTAATGTTCGTATATAATAGGATATTCGTGACTTCATTGTTACCAGTTATTACCCGAACGAGAATTTAATTACCCCAGTAATGTGTAGCCGGACCTAAGTGGTTTCTCACAACAATGAAGGTAACAAACTAAATTAGTTTTCTACACATAAGGTAGGAATTAGGCTGATACCTGAGCAAATGAGAGATTATTGATACAGGGTTACCTGAATCGATTTTATGATAGCTCAACATAGATGTCCGTTCCCCGGTAAGCAGGGCTTGCATACCCAACCGGGACAATTTCCATCGCCTAAAAAATGTTGGATCAGTGAGACCAAGTAGAACTCGAGCAGAAAAAAGTAATCCAATAAGAACCGAAGTATGCAAAATACAAACGGAAATACAAACGCCCTTGGACTGCACTCGGACTGGGTACCTTTCACTTACCAGACGAATGAGTTATTTCATATATGATGATGGTCAGTCTGTAGTGCTTAAGTAAATCATTCCTCGCACTGCGTTAAATTAGCTGTATTGGATAATGAATGAATATTAGGATTTTCATTAATGTTGGAGGTATGAGGAGATTTTGAAAATTTTAATGGGGATTTCGTTGTGTAAGTGAAACCAGTTTGTGCTGACACACTGGGAAGCCATGTACAGCTGTTTTACTCTTATTGGGAATCATCAGTAATGTGTATATCAAGAAACCGCAGAACATCTAACCCCATGATCTCCCGGTTAAGTATTCAGACTACAAGCCGGGAGGCTACGGGGTAAAAACTCCCTGGGTTTCGTGAGTTGCGTATTGCCGATGAGCCCCAATAGGGATAAAACGACCATATAGGGCTTCTTCGCTTTTCAGCATGGATTGGAGGGCGAAGTCAAAAGTTTTCATTAGTAAAAGATGATGCCGTGCTCCTCATTCTCTAAAGTAAAGGGTAAATGAAAATGTAACAATAGGATTTTTCTTCTTTCTAGTTAAATTGAACTCTTAAAGGTAAAAGTACCAGGTCCAAACAAAAATCAACAGGATAACACTGTGCACTGCGTCGTTATGATTATCCGGCTAATGAAGGATAGATGCAGCGTGACATCATAAGTAATGCCTCTGACAATGTGAATTGGTGACTGGTACGTGCTGCCTGAAGGCAACTAACATGTTCAATCGGAACTAAATAGAACCCACGCCTGTACAGCACACACATCAGAAATAGAAAATAATAAGAAAACTTCCTTAAAGGGACCGCCACTGTGTTCAAGAGACTTGGTCACATCACACAATGCACAACATTGAACGTAAAGTTATGGCCGTTGATGGGGAACAATAGTTAAGTTTGATGGTATTGAGGGACCAACCTACCCCTGCGACGGCGCACAAAAAGGAAAGCTAGAGCTTATTGTCATCGCGCTTAGGGTAGTTGTTCTGTGGTTGCTTGACGTTAGATTTCCGCAGAAGAGAAAATTCAGCATACAGCCGAGTCATCCGTCTGGACCCTGAATTAATTTCGTAACCGTTCAACTTCAGAAACCCGGCCACGATTCCTTGTCTGTCGGCAATATATACAACCCACCTGCTCAAGAAGTGAGCGTTATTTTGTAGAACCAAGCTCATAGATTAGGCGGCTCACAATCCGAAATCGATTCGAACCGGGTCTACTGGCTAGATAGGTTTATGTGGATTTTCGCACATTGCCCAAACTGAGTTCCACCATCTCCTAGAAGCGGGTTAAATTGAAAGCTAAAATCACTTGAAATTCAATCAAAAGGTTGCCTAAAAGACCAGTTCTGTTCGTTGCTACCGAAATTTTCTGCGTTTTCGACCATATACATGTTTTTATCATCTGTTTGTAGTGTTTCTCCTTAGAAATTCTCACCCTTCTGGCACGCTATTCGCAATAAATCTACTCAGCCGACTCAATCGCTAAACTGGAGTGTTATTTCTCTACATACCAATGGGTTTATACGCCAGAAAAAGGGGAATATTTCTGCTAACTCAGAGTAGGGCATTTTGGAACTACCTAAGCGTCTTCGAGGTTATATTTTAACTAAATAATTTTAAATAATTGATAATTGTGGAATACGGTCCGTTCGCTGCTTTAGTAGACAAATTTCTCACAATGTGCCTCTTTCCAAAAATCTGTGTAGAACTAGGGCGTAATGGAACATTTTTGGCCTATTCCATGAGCTCATTTCAGAGCACTCGGATGTGTCTAGCACAAACACTTCTAGAATCCAGCAGGAACAATTGATTCTTTCAGCTAACGAAAGTAGCTCAGCCTTCGAATATCCATTAAGGTGCGTAAAAGTCATTGGCCTGACTTCGGCAACAGTTCTGACCCAAAATATTCTGATGCGATTTTTCAGTGCATGGATTCGACGCAGTAAATTGTGCTTCTACTAAACATAGTTTACCTTCAAAAATAGCCTATGAAACTCTCATGTGTGTCATTGATAATAGCTCATCCTCAAGACAACTACATTTCCACTTTCAGTCTACGTGTATCACTCTCAAACATTTAGGAATCTTCCAGAACAGTCTGGAGAATAATCGGTAGGTTTACTGCCATGTAAAGCTTACTTTTGACTCCGTCAGACCAACTGACTAGGTTACAAGTTTGGTCAAGTTTTAAGGCAGAGGTAGAACGAGTCAGCAGAACTCCTTTCTACCAACAGAGTAAGTCAGAATAAAACTCCGGTTGTCTTTGACCAATGTAAATAATTTTTTCATGTATTTCTTTCAGGGAACACTACTCATAGGGTGCTGAAAGCTCTCTTACAGCCCATGACCATCTTCGCTCATCTGGTAGGTCATAAGGTTGGCGCAATCCCCGAGTTTCTGTCAACCTATAGCCTACTTGAACCCAAATTGGACGAAAAAAACATTTACGAACTACTTTGATTTTAACGAGGCCTAACTGATTCCGAGCTGAATCTCTAGTTTTTAATGCTCTTCGGCTGAATTTTCTGCAAAAACAGCGTCTCAGTTTCAGTTTGTACGATATTCAATATACCACAAGACATTATCTGAGCGGAACGCACTACTCATAAGGTTGCTGAGAATTCAGTGGCAGCCGACGTCTGGTTTCGCCCATCTCGGAGGCTGTGCCTAATTGACAAGCCCCAAAAATGGCAAGGTGAGCTGTTGGACAGTTTTCAATGACCTTATGAGTAATGTTCCTCCAAGAATATACACCACACTGTCTGGAATATCGTGCCAAACGGAACATGAAGTAGCGCATATGCAACAATTCAGTCGAAGAATACCATAAAAGATAGATTCAGCTAGAATCAGCTGAGTCTCCCGTGTACTTGGATGCGACAGCTGTAAGCGCTGCTGTTGGGCCACTGGCATTCTAATGACTTTTAATCAACGTTTCTGTCCCACTCTGGATCGTGTTTGCTTATTCCTTAAAGCATGCAGTTTCTCAGCAATGGCAGTGAATTGCAAGCAATCGTTCAATTGTACCATATGTCATGGAGAGGGAGAACAGTAAAAGTGACTTCTGGTTTGAAAATTGTTTGCAAACTTCCTTAAGCAGCAGTCGTCTTGGCCTTTCGTTTTGCTGACACCAGAATCTTGGTGTTTCATTCATGCTTCTTATTGAGGGAGTATGTCAAACCTCGCTTCATGCGTCAAGGATAAAGCCACAGTTAAAAGTCGAAATTAGTGGGCTAATTAAAAGAATTCTTTTGCTTCCAGGATCATATACTGTTAGAAATTCAGTACCGTTCTATTCGCTCGAGTGTGAATCATAGGAGGTAAAATATCAGGTATCTTGTTATCTGGTCCGGATCTATCAAACTGCTCAATCTAAGGAAAAATGTCCTCCATAGGACCGCTACAATTTTTCATTTCTTGATGAACAAGATCCTCGTTTTAAATGGGAAATTCCATGTGGACTACATTTTGTTACTTATGATGGACAACCTGTAATAGTGTCTGGACATCAACATTAATTATCCATCGGGATTTGGACGTCGATTTTTTGTGACCAAATAGGGTGAACAACCAATGTTCAGTGTAATGTCTGCAGTGCAATAACCAATGCTGCCAAACCTTCATCAAGAGCCCTTCAGAAAGGTGACTGCGCTCCACAAGGACCAATTTCACCTGAGCTGTGCAGAGTACTTTTGTAATTGCTCGGGTTTGGTTGCACTCTCCAGCTGATATTTTTCACAGAAAAAAAGCCAAACAAAAAGCCATAAAAGGAGAGTGAATTTGGCTCCATTGTTGCTCAAAGATTGGTCGTTAGTGTATTTTGTCTTAATACAAATCACTTCTCAGAATCAACACTTCAGTTTGAAACGGGTTAGTTTGATGAAGCACCACAGTCTTCGTACAACATAACACTCACATGAACGTCACTTCTGTAGACACTACCTTCGACGTAACTCAGCCAGCCCCCTGAATAAAAATGTTATGATTTCAACTTTCCAAATGACAAAAACAAATCCACACCACTCAGATAAACTCAGATTCCAGTGTTTACTATTCATAATCCTTTCTTGTTCAGGCTTAATCCTGTCGGATTAGTGCCACAGCGAATCCATCTCAGTTTATTCTTTCATCAGGCCTGTGCATGGGACACATAAGATGTTTAAGCAAAAACATCCCACGCAAATCCGCCTGTTGATCGGTCTGTTCTTGCGCGAAATCATTGTACAACAAAAAACAGCTTTGTTAAACCCTGTTTACTGTCAGTTGAGTCTTGTGAAATGAGTTTTCGCGCAAATAAGATTTAACCTGGTGATATGAGTTTAGTAGAACTCATCCACTTTACAGTAGATGTGGCCTTCAAATCATCCTTGACATTTCTGCCACGAGTACGGAATTTTACAAGGGCGAAAAATGCGCTCCGGGGGGGGGGAGCGAATCTACACTTGAAGCAGACCCAATGCTCAGTGGTTCCAAGCCGGTAAAACCCAAGAAGTTTACCTGCATTAATTCTTCTGTTTTAAATATACGGTCTGACGGAACGGTATCAAACAATAACGCTGTCCCCTCACCCCCCACCCAATCTGAACGTTTGACTTCAAAGTGGGTTATCACAGCATACCGTCATGTTCGCCGGCTTGACTACATTAGTCCATTTATCCATTCGGCATGGTAGAACTTTACGCAATATGATCGAAGTATAGCTACAGAGCATGACTGCTCATCTATAACACCTTTGTTGTCATTGGAATCACTATCATCATCCTTTATCAGCAGCTACCCCACACCGTCGGCGTCATCATCTTCGTATTGCATCATGTTTGTCGCCTCCCTACAGATGTCTGCACACCGGCGAAAGTGACGTTTCAATTGACACGAGAAAAGTTATCAGTTTAATTTAAAGTCATCACGCTCACCGTTTAACGTAAAAATTGTGTGGCAGTGGTAAAGACGACTTGTCTGAAAGCTTCACTTCCTGCATAAATATGGTTAACGTTAAATTCGGGATGAGTACAACTGTACAGCACTTTCTTGGGGACTTGAACAGTCTGAACACGTGTGTGTTCGTATTGAACGCTCTGTGATTCTTTCCTGGCATGCTGCTCCCTACTAGCGCTTTTAGAAATCACTCCTTCATTCTTAGGTCTCGTTATCCTGTCATTCACAGCCGCTAAAATTCGAAAGCGTCAGTGACAAAAGACAAAACCTGTCCGAGCAGTGAGCTGACTGAATAGTCAAAACAAAGAATGAATGTAAATGCTCAAGAATTTTTTGTACACCTACATCCCCTCGGGAAGTGAGCATCGGCATTTTAATGTATCTGGTCTTTTTACGGAATGCATTCACTTCCAACGTAGTTTGGAGGCCACGGGAGACTCAACTAAAGCCTCCGTTTTTTATATACGTTATGTGAATTTGTTGCCTAAATTTGCCCCATATTTTACTTGCCACTGTATTCATGACTTTGGAGTGACATGTCATGTGTGATGCGGCACCTCAGAACAAGTCACCAAGTGAAGAATTATTGGTCCGATTGGTGAACCAGCCGGGCGTGAGCATGAAAAACCTACATCTATGCTGCATAAATTTCGCCTGATAAAAAGCCATTGGATAGGCAACTCATGAGCTCTGTGACCTAGTGAAAGACTGATTTAGCCTTATATCAGAAAAAAACATACTGACCTAGAGCATTTTCCAATCAATACTCAAAAAGTACCTAAAATATCTCTTTTTGTGCATCCCGTATCTTGACCTATAGTGAAGGAGAAGCATATGCAAATTTGTGGTACTTCCGGGGAACACCACCTCCTCCGTTAGGTAGCATTGTTTAGCGTACAGCCTCGGGCAAATCGGTATATATATTTGCAAGCCCCAGTTTTCATCATAAAAGTGACTTGTAAACACGGTATTGCTAATGTGGTCATATAATCTTGTTCTTAAGCGACTTATGGACTCCGTGTTAATTTAACCGACTTGACCCTAGTTAGTGGTGAGTTTAGCTTGACGAAACTCAAAGTTATTTCGATCGTTTTCTTCTGTCCTACGCCATGTCTGACCCGGGTGCCATGGGACTGAAAAAATTACTTTCACCCACATTATGTTGGTCTAGGTGTTCAAAACATTCTTACAAGCTAAAACCTCCCTCTCAACGTGACATGTTCTTTCTGCTTGGCGGATTATGTTTATTACATATCCCGCTGTTATTAATTCCGGGCCAAAATATATTCAGTGAGGAAGCAAGAGTGGTCTTCCATGAAGCGGTCTCCACGAGAAACCTCCCACTAAGTGCTTTGTTCCGTTTTATCTAGCCAGACCCGGCCGCTTAGCGTCCGGATTCGAAACTCACACACCCAACCTCTACAATCTTAATCCGGATTGTATGAGAGGTATACATGGAATCTAGCTAAAATCCAGTTAAAGGTGCTCATACTGCTAAACTGCTGGTATGGTGAAGAATCAGCAGTGGATAAGAAAAGAGGCAGAGGTGGGTAAGACAAAGGTGAGTGTCCTAGTTAGTTGATAGAGTTCTCAAAATTAACTGTGAGCTCAAAGAATCCACCAATGAGCAAGCACATTCTGTGACCAAGTGCTCAAACCGACAGAGTCATCCTGAGGAGAAAAACGCAGAAACAAGTGGAAATTCACGATAATATTACGTGTGGAATTTTTAAAGTCAGTTGCCAATCAAATGATGGCAAATATTCAATAAACTAAGATAAAATTCTATACAGTCATGGTACGGGCGGCATGTCTCTTATGTGATTATGGGTAGTCAGAAGATGAAAGATGCTCAAACCCAAAATACGCAAGATTTGGTCATAGCACTTGGACTCCTTGAAGTTCACCTCCGTGGTTAAACGTACAATATCATGCAAGCAGCAATATCAGTTAACCAACAGATTTTGAAAATTCCACAAGCTTGTGTCACCCGCTTTTTGAAAGTCCACAGGGAATTCCCTCACTCCCAAAAAACAATCCGCTAATCACCAGTCCGTTAGGGTCCAGATTTGGTAGCCAGTGCATTTTGACAGCATAATTTGATTTTTTTCACCATCCATCATCACCCGAGCCGAAGGCCTCTGTGCGCGCGTGCGTGTTTTATAGCCAGGAACAAATATAACGTATTTGTCCCCTGGGCTTGTCTTCATTTAACATTTGCACGTATACATCATTGGTATGATTTCAAAGCGACATTCAAACTGTCCATTCCATGTACCTGCCCTGCTGAGAACTCGGATGTTAGCGCTTTTGTTCGCCAAATACAAGGAATGAGGATGTGCAATAGGTATGCCAGAATATACGAGAGCATCTCTGTGTAAATATTTTATCTAGTTTTGGCAGTCGAAATGGCGGGAGTTTCTAAACCTAATAAAAGACCGTAAATATTTTGCGTTCGCGTGGAACACGTTCATGTATTGTGAATGTGGACAATGACACATGTTTAGTGGAAGATGAAGATAGATGTTGGCTTGCCTTATAAAAGACAGGCTTAAATATGCCAAAAGTGTGATCTGTGACAGGTAGTTGAGTGAAGCAATTTCTTATCCCCCATGAATAGACAAATAAGTAGTTAGCAAGAAACATAAGATCAAAAAGTGGTCACCTGATCAGTTCACGGATGGACGTTGAGCATGTGTCACTGGGAATGCTCAGTGGCACGTGATATCCTTATCGCTGTGGATATACCAGGATAAAAGCGGAGTCTGAACAAGGGGTTTCTGCGCATAAGGCTCTGGCCCACGGACTAGAATGGTGACAGATGTAACTGGGTTTGCCGTTCGGGAACATAAAAGGTCTGCATACATAATTGTAACGGATATGACTGTTCGCCAGGCAAGCCGGAACCTGGGTCTCGCCGTCCAGCTAAAGTGCCGGTGAAATCTGTTTATTTGTGTGGGCCGTGTAGAGGAGACAGATTCAACCAGCTGTTTACAACAAACCAAATTAGAATGGTCAAGCGCACGATTTAGGTAGCCAGTCTACACACAATCTCACCAGCTGCCCAGCTGAAAAAATTACTCCCCCCTCCCCAAGCCACTTTGGTGTGTGTTTATCAATTTGCTTGCCCCTGTGAGAAGCTCTATATCATTATGTCCATGTGGAGGTCTATGTTGAGGCCACCGTTACATGGAATATGTGGGCAAAAGTTTTATAAAAGTTATCGAAATCAGAAAGTGCTACTTTTCGTGTGCTCCTTCCGGAAGAGAGTAATTTTCCAAAATTATCCCGAAAGTTGAGTGAGTGAGTGCTACTTTCGGGTGCTGACTCCCAAGAATTCATTCCGGATAGGTCTCACTCAAATTTGAATAAACGGCCAAATATCAAAGTGTTTGCTGGAATTTTTTGCAACCATACAAGGGAGCATAGGTTTTGACGCTAAAAAAACACCTAAAAAAGAAAATAGCTTTAAACATGTCCCGGTGGTTAGCAACAATGAGCTTTATTTCAGTACAGACGTGCTTTCCAACTCGACGCAAGAATAGACATGGCAAAGACCAACGGAAAAGCAAGGAGGCTTACCGATTTGCCCTCAACCAACGCCTATCTCTCCTTCAGTTCTCCTGGGCTGGTCACTTTCGTGAACGAGGCTCAGTTTGGCAAATCACGAAACTCAGTCGCATCTGGCAAGTGACGCTCAATTCCTTCCGGCAAGGGCAATACAAAACCTAGTCTGCGATTCTCCCATAAGAGAAATTCGGGCATTTTGGTGCAAATGAGTTACTTTTGACCAATAGTGTATACACAACGGTAATGTTACCAAAAAGGATGCCACATAGAAATCGACTTCCTGATTTCCGTTGGGAATAGTCTCTCCTGGGGGGAAGATTCACACTAAGCCTTGGCTAGCGAATGTTTCCCCCCTTACCTCCGTAAGGGGTTGGCCCTTTTCCGGAGTTTAATGCTAACTGTACTGATCGTAGGTTAATAGGGTTTGATCTTGAAAGAACTATATTTTTTCCCTGAGATCTCAGATATCTCATGGAATCTCCTTAAGTGCCCACCATATTCCGCAAATACTATCACCAAAAGCGCTTAGAACATTGGTTATTCCATGTAGGTCGATTTCTCAACTACTGTAAGCGTGACCTGCCCGTTCCAGTAAAGTTTCATTTGCCGGGAGCGAGCCCGTGGAGCCTAGTGGTTAACACGACGGACTTCCGTTTCAGCATTGTGTTTTCCAAGTTGATTACCAGCCTATCTTCATAAACATTGTGCACGCACGTTGCTTCATCAATAAAATTCGTCGAAAATCTGCTGCTTTAAAAAAGACACTGCATTTTGAAGGTGGATGTAAGCTTCATCCATGGACTCTCCGAGATTTTTCTAATCCGATACACGATAACTTTTTTATCCAAACAATACTTGTGGTTGCAGCGAGTTCCCCAGGATGTATCAACATGCCTAAAATGAAATAGATGGTCAGAATGTTGACAGAACGTCTTCCTTAAATTAAGCATTCAAATCAAACTGGAAATCCAAATTCCCCAACGGTTTGCTGCAGCCTTCCAACTAAACCAGCATTTATTTGGTGCTGTTTTGGGCGACGATTAGACCAATTAATGCCAGACAGAACATCAGCGTGTTGTGTTTTAACCATGTTCAGCAACTCAAGAGCTCTCAAAGCGAGTTATTTGTCCTACTAAACTAAAACAGCCTCTTGTAGTAGTAGAATAACAAACATGACTGAATTGTCCGTCGACACGCTGTCATCCCGGCGACTTTTGCGTCCCAAACAAACCCGACTGGACATTTTGCATTTATATTACTTTCTGTATTCTGGCGCTGTATGAATTGTGACAGATCTGGTTGAGAAACCAACAGCAGTGGGGTCTACAAACATGGAAGGAAAAAATACTTTGAAACGAAAAAATCACTGTAAACTGGAAAAACTACCCATTGGTAGGTTTGGTGTATTCCGTGTGGCTTATTTAGTTTTTCTTCACTCTCATCCTCCACTTCGTACGAATCCGATTTTTTTGAACATTACAAGACCGCAAGTTCATGTGCGCATGTGCAGATGCGTTGCAAACTGTTCGGCTTTATGGTCAGTGCAGGAAAAGGGAAGATTTGTGTCAAGCTGTGGGAACTCTCGTTCTGATCTTATCAACAGCCGGGAATGAACAGACTTCATGATGTGTTGGTGCTGATAGCTGGGATGAATCCTTCCGAATATCTAACGATATGGCTATTGGGAAATGTGTTCGGAAATGTTTTAAGCCGGAACGGAATCTGTTAGCTAGAAATCAGTAAGCACATGCTAGACTGTACGAAATCCAAGCCAATCGACCAAACAGCCATAAACTGCTCTAAGTGAATCAGCACTTCCGTTTTCTGACCGCTGACGGAATGCCCACGATCGAATAATGTTCGGCTGAATTAGTTCATCTCACACTGATAACGGTTGGATCTAATGCTGTTCACTAGTATTCTCCGGTGTGAACGGCATTTTGTGAAATTTTATTAGCACCACAATAACACACAGACGGGCGTCAGTGCCAAATATTGCACCCAAACTCTCGTTTTTTATCGGGCAGATATCATTGTACGAGTTTTGGTTTAATAGTGGGTCAGTTCACAAACCTCCAAACGTAAACGAATTACTTGAGTGTAAAAGTACACAAATATAAAGGACAATTACAGTGGGACTATCGCCACTGTGTCTCTCTAGTCTGAAAGTCACAAAACACCACGTCATAAACTCGGTTGTCTTCATAGATCTCGCCAGCAAATAACCCACCATCTATATGGTTTTCCGGGAAGTTCCGGTGTAAAGTTGCCTTTTCTTCAACCATCAAGTGAATCAATTCATTCGTGAAATACATTCACCTACAAACTAATTCGGGCTAAACGAGAGGTTTAACAGAATCCCACTTGAATGTCCCGTTTATAATATTCTTCAGCTGAAAATGCTGCATAAAGACCGCCCCCTGCTTTAGTTGGCACGATATACGAGATGTTGCAGTATATTCACACGACGTAACGTGCTACTCATAAGACTGCTGAAGAATCTCCGAAAGCTAACGACTGGCTTCTGTTGACGAAAGCTCGGGGACTAGGTCCACATCGTCAGTTTCAAAGAGAGCAAAACTGGTTGTGCTCCGTCGCTGAACTGGATCGTGTTCTCAATTACACCTTGTCATTTTGTGCACTGATCTCCAAAGCTCCCCCCCCCAACTGAGAGAAACTCCCATAGGCGATTCACAAAAGAGTCGCATACCAACTGCGACTAAGTGCGCTGCGCGCTCACAGGTAGTCAAAAAATTTAAATTAAGTTGGCCAGTTACCAAGTAATTACGGTTTGACGTTCGACTTCGTAAGCTAACTTTTCTTGTCCTGTTCCTTCTAGGGATTCTTGAAGTTTCACCCACTGCTCAAAACTATTGAAGTACGTGAGCAGTGCATATGAGAAGGAGGCTAAGCAATGACTACGAAACTCAAGCTCACTGACAGACAGTTAACGGAACCTTTCCCAGTTTCCTACTTCATTTTTAAACGGCAATTTTGTTTGTGCAAGCTACCATTGCGGTATGCGATAAAGCGCAACTTTTATTCTCCGAAACATTCAGTTTATTTATGACATTTATTCTGTTCCTCTCCTGCGATTCCCTTGAGATTTGAAAACTAGACAAGGCAATGAATGTAGTCTATCACTACCGGAGAGATAATATCTTTACACTGGCGGCTGACTCACTGGGGGTCATAAACTAACAGCCATTTGAGAATTAACACTAAAACATCCATGTACAAAACACTCCATACCGTCCGGTTGTGTACGAAATTGAGGTCAGTCGCGGGACAAGACGGGACAGTAAGTGCACAATAAGTGAATCGCGGGACGAACACAGCATTTTGTGGGTGCACACCCCGCGTTGTGTTTGTTCAACCCGTGGGTTTTTCTCAGTTCACACAGGTGTATCTGTGAGCGGTACGTATCATGTGCTACACGAATCATCGCACAGTGTTGAAGTGAGTGCAGTGTCACTTTGTGTGCACCCATGCGTGACTGTCAGTTTTTACATAAAGTCTGTCAAAATCACAAAGTGGTAGATAATTAAGTAGATTGAAGTGGATAAAATCAAAGCACATTCGCACAGATCGATGTTGTTAGCTCGTGCGACCCCACGCAGATTGGCTCAATGGTTTGGTGGATATCGACTCACAGGGGAGGCGAATGGGCCTTAAAACCGAAGTGTAATTTATCTGCATAGTTTCGTTCTACTTCACTTGAAATGTCGATTTGTATTAGTACATCTCTTCAAGTATCTAAGGAAAAAGGTTTCTATCTGGCATTATAAAGAAGCAAGGTGGAGGTGGTGGAGGAAGTTTGCCTGATATCCTGCCACCAGAGACAACCTTGTTATATGGAGTTGAGCTGGCTACATTTTATCCGGTAGCTTTTTGGGGGACAAAACGTACTTCAATGTCGTCGGTATATGGCCAGTACAGCCTAAATGTGCTTTAGGACAGCAAGGTTTTTAAGTAAGTCAGATAGAGTGAAGATGAGAAAGTCTTAATGTACACAAAGGGTGAAGTTTTCAGTGATGGAGAAATTGGCTCTATAGAACTGGAGGTTTCTCGGTTCAGGAAACTCCGATACCCTACCTATCAGTCAACAAAAGATGCATCACTGACATATCTTCCTCTAGCTGGAAGCATCCACTTCTGTCGCCACTGTCAATACTTGAAAACGGGAGTTTTGTATCGCAGCTCTTCAGTCCTTGAGGTATTAATTATATATCCTTCTAGAAAAAACATCCTCTAATATTAGCTATTGCTCTTCGCAAGATAACATGGTCAATTCGAAGAGAAGTCAGCCCTAGAAAAGGCCAAAAATGCACTCCCTATCGTGTTATTTTATTAGGGAGCTCACTGTAGTCTGCTCTCTGTTTACACGATACCTTCTGTTGTACGCAGAGAGTTGCCTGATAAGCGCCAAATGTATTTTATAATCTTTCATCTCTAGGCAAGAAGGACATTATTTTGTGGAATGGGCCGCAGTTTTCCATCGTGTCGGTCAATGCGGCAATTGAAGAATGCCACATTCGGATATCTTGATAATGCAATGCAAATTTGGCTGGCAGTGTTTTCGACCGTAAGACTAATATTTTTGTACTTCTGCTCAAAGACTGTAGTTTAACGAACCGAAGGCCAGAACATGTCAGCATATTATTCCTTCAGTAAATCTCTAGCTAGGTAGATAGGAGTCAAGAGTCAACTAGAATCAACCAGAAACAACGGCTACAGTAAATGGGTATAGTTGTATGATCTGTCTCAGCAGGGGCACAACAAAGGACCATACCGGTCATCGATTTGAGCTTACCACACGGAAAAGCGATTCCGGGCCTCATCTAGAGGTGGTGATTTTTGGAAAGGATCCCGCACTAGGTCGTTGCTGACGTAAAATTCTCATTTGGGCAGTGAACTCTCTTCAGCTGGGGACAGTGGAGAATTCGAAGGACCGTATGGAGCGCCTCCTTGTTAGGTGAGGAGGAAATTACCGTGTAATTCCTAAATTTAGGTAGGCGTTGGGAAGATAACGATTTACGTCCATGAAGGATCCTTCAAACTACATTATCATAGCTGCGTAAATATGCCAATGCTAATCACCTCAAACAATAGAGCATATTCTGTGAAGTCGTTAGGGCATGACTCATTGCGTTGCCGCCCCTTCCGGTGACCACGACTTTTCAAGCGTTACGCTCACTGATCATGTGACAACTACCTACCTGCGCGATGTCAACCAAGCATGCTGACAAACAGCTGCGTCTTGCGCGTCAGCTGAATCACCGCTGCAGCTGTCAAAGTTAGAGCAGTCGTCAGACCGTATTCGTGTGAAACGCACGACAAAAGAGACAAGTTTGGTAAAACTAACGTCAACAACCGACTCATTGTTGCTTCCTGCATATTGTTGATGTATATGTCCACAAATGGCAGGCCACATATGACTACAGTGATCTGAGAAACAGGCACGTATTCACCGGATGGCTTAGATAATCGTGTTTTACTCTATTCCGGTAGTGAAGTGATTTCGACTGGTTTCCATGACGTAAAGGCATGTTATCGTGATTTCCTTTCGCATGTTGGCCTTACTTGAGCGTTGACTACGTAGCTTTACAAGCGATCGCTGACCATCTGTGGTTTCCGCCTGTCAGTAGGTCACTAGTAACATATTAATGTTGGTCGGTTATGTGGCGAAACTTCTAACTTCCCCGGTGGGGTTAACAAATATGACCGTTTAAAAGGTTAGGATGTGTACCTGATCTGTTTTGTCAATCAGACCGTCTAAACTCTTTTACACACTTCGACCCTTTGCTAGTGAGCGCATCTTTGTAACTTACAAGGTTCGTAGTTGCAAGCATCAAGACTTGACAGTGTGTCCTTAGAGGAAGAAGGAACTCAAAGTAGTCGGAAGAATGCATCGAATGACACAGTACAAGTCTTCCTACCGATTTTTTCATGTTTTTTAGTTGTATAGCGAACGTACCTCGCGCTACTTAAAATGTGCTTTATCCCAGGTTAGCCCTTTTAAGAACAACCAAATTTCCTTAGGAGCGAACATTCTTACGGGTGATAACAATTTTGGATCACTGAGAACGCGCTTAAGCCTGAGTTATTTTTAGAACGCATGTTCTAACTTTGGCTCACATCGGTTGAGCTTCATGAGTTGATTCAAACTAGAAGAATAAACTCAGCCTTGCTGCTTAGAACAACCACGAAGGATAACGCTCAGGCTCGCAAAGTTCATTATTTTCGATTACATCATGCTATAATTGGCGACGCAGCCTCTGCAACCCTAGCCAAGTTCGTGAAACTTGCGCATCGATTTTACTCTGGGCACATCGGTTACTAACGCACTCTTTTGAATGCTCAATCTGTGGATCACGGAGCAGTCTGAATAGGGTGAATGTAAAGTAACCTGTGTGTACGTCAAAAAATAAAAAGTTGCTTTGAATTACGACAGATGACATTCTTACTTCGATGTCACTGAAATTGTCATTTTAAAACTTAGCACTTTTAAACAAGAAAGACGTTTCCAACGGACTTTTCAGGGTCCTGTTCAGTGGGAGTTCATTGGTTCTCATTTTATTTACAATTTCTGCTCGGAACGACCATGCATCAAGGAATAGATAGCTGGTTAAAACGGTTGTTTTTTGCTCGCCTTCACTGGTTGCACGATTCAGTGCGTTGTTACAATGGCGAATGACCTGACAGGAGACTGNTTAGTTAGTTAGTTAGTTAGTTAGTTAGTTAGTTAGTTAGTTAGTTAGTTAGTTAGTTAGTTAGTTAGTTAGTTAGTTAGTTAGTTAGTTAGTTAGTTAGTTAGTTAGTTAGTTAGTTAGTTAGTTAGTTAGTTAGTTAGTTAGTTAGTTAGTTAGTTAGTTAGTTAGTTAGTTAGTTAGTTAGTTAGTTAGTTAGTTAGTTAGTTAGTTAGTTAGTTAGTTAGTTAGTTAGTTAGTTAGTTAGTTAGTTAGTTAGTTAGTTAGTTAGTTAGTTAGTTAGTTAGTTAGTTAGTTAGTTAGTTAGTTAGTTAGTTAGTTAGTTAGTTAGTTAGTTAGTTAGTTAGTTAGTTAGTTAGTTAGTTAGTTAGTTAGTTAGTTAGTTAGTTAGTTAGTTAGTTAGTTAGTTAGTTAGTTAGTTAGTTAGTTAGTTAGTTAGTTAGTTAGTTAGTTAGTTAGTTAGTTAGTTAGTTAGTTAGTTAGTTAGTTAGTTAGTTAGTTAGTTAGTTAGTTAGTTAGTTAGTTAGTTAGTTAGTTAGTTAGTTAGTTAGTTAGTTAGTTAGTTAGTTAGTTAGTTAGTTAGTTAGTTAGTTAGTTAGTTAGTTAGTTAGTTAGTTAGTTAGTTAGTTAGTTAGTTAGTTAGTTAGTTAGTTAGTTAGTTAGTTAGTTAGTTAGTTAGTTAGTTAGTTAGTTAGTTAGTTAGTTAGTTAGTTAGTTAGTTAGTTAGTTAGTTAGTTAGTTAGTTAGTTAGTTAGTTAGTTAGTTAGTTAGTTAGTTAGTTAGTTAGTTAGTTAGTTAGTTAGTTAGTTAGTTAGTTAGTTAGTTAGTTAGTTAGTTAGTTAGTTAGTTAGTTAGTTAGTTAGTTAGTTAGTTAGTTAGTTAGTTAGTTAGTTAGTTAGTTAGTTAGTTAGTTAGTTAGTTAGTTAGTTAGTTAGTTAGTTAGTTAGTTAGTTAGTTAGTTAGTTAGTTAGTTAGTTAGTTAGTTAGTTAGTTAGTTAGTTAGTTAGTTAGTTAGTTAGTTAGTTAGTTAGTTAGTTAGTTAGTTAGTTAGTTAGTTAGTTAGTTAGTTAGTTAGTTAGTTAGTTAGTTAGTTAGTTAGTTAGTTAGTTAGTTAGTTAGTTAGTTAGTTAGTTAGTTAGTTAGTTAGTTAGTTAGTTAGTTAGTTAGTTAGTTAGTTAGTTAGTTAGTTAGTTAGTTAGTTAGTTAGTTAGTTAGTTAGTTAGTTAGTTAGTTAGTTAGTTAGTTAGTTAGTTAGTTAGTTAGTTAGTTAGTTAGTTAGTTAGTTAGTTAGTTAGTTAGTTAGTTAGTTAGTTAGTTAGTTAGTTAGTTAGTTAGTTAGTTAGTTAGTTAGTTAGTTAGTTAGTTAGTTAGTTAGTTAGTTAGTTAGTTAGTTAGTTAGTTAGTTAGTTAGTTAGTTAGTTAGTTAGTTAGTTAGTTAGTTAGTTAGTTAGTTAGTTAGTTAGTTAGTTAGTTAGTTAGTTAGTTAGTTAGTTAGTTAGTTAGTTAGTTAGTTAGTTAGTTAGTTAGTTAGTTAGTTAGTTAGTTAGTTAGTTAGTTAGTTAGTTAGTTAGTTAGTTAGTTAGTTAGTTAGTTAGTTAGTTAGTTAGTTAGTTAGTTAGTTAGTTAGTTAGTTAGTTAGTTAGTTAGTTAGTTAGTTAGTTAGTTAGTTAGTTAGTTAGTTAGTTAGTTAGTTAGTTAGTTAGTTAGTTAGTTAGTTAGTTAGTTAGTTAGTTAGTTAGTTAGTTAGTTAGTTAGTTAGTTAGTTAGTTAGTTAGTTAGTTAGTTAGTTAGTTAGTTAGTTAGTTAGTTAGTTAGTTAGTTAGTTAGTTAGTTAGTTAGTTAGTTAGTTAGTTAGTTAGTTAGTTAGTTAGTTAGTTAGTTAGTTAGTTAGTTAGTTAGTTAGTTAGTTAGTTAGTTAGTTAGTTAGTTAGTTAGTTAGTTAGTTAGTTAGTTAGTTAGTTAGTTAGTTAGTTAGTTAGTTAGTTAGTTAGTTAGTTAGTTAGTTAGTTAGTTAGTTAGTTAGTTAGTTAGTTAGTTAGTTAGTTAGTTAGTTAGTTAGTTAGTTAGTTAGTTAGTTAGTTAGTTAGTTAGTTAGTTAGTTAGTTAGTTAGTTAGTTAGTTAGTTAGTTAGTTAGTTAGTTAGTTAGTTAGTTAGTTAGTTAGTTAGTTAGTTAGTTAGTTAGTTAGTTAGTTAGTTAGTTAGTTAGTTAGTTAGTTAGTTAGTTAGTTAGTTAGTTAGTTAGTTAGTTAGTTAGTTAGTTAGTTAGTTAGTTAGTTAGTTAGTTAGTTAGTTAGTTAGTTAGTTAGTTAGTTAGTTAGTTAGTTAGTTAGTTAGTTAGTTAGTTAGTTAGTTAGTTAGTTAGTTAGTTAGTTAGTTAGTTAGTTAGTTAGTTAGTTAGTTAGTTAGTTAGTTAGTTAGTTAGTTAGTTAGTTAGTTAGTTAGTTAGTTAGTTAGTTAGTTAGTTAGTTAGTTAGTTAGTTAGTTAGTTAGTTAGTTAGTTAGTTAGTTAGTTAGTTAGTTAGTTAGTTAGTTAGTTAGTTAGTTAGTTAGTTAGTTAGTTAGTTAGTTAGTTAGTTAGTTAGTTAGTTAGTTAGTTAGTTAGTTAGTTAGTTAGTTAGTTAGTTAGTTAGTTAGTTAGTTAGTTAGTTAGTTAGTTAGTTAGTTAGTTAGTTAGTTAGTTAGTTAGTTAGTTAGTTAGTTAGTTAGTTAGTTAGTTAGTTAGTTAGTTAGTTAGTTAGTTAGTTAGTTAGTTAGTTAGTTAGTTAGTTAGTTAGTTAGTTAGTTAGTTAGTTAGTTAGTTAGGTAGTCAGTCAGCTACGGGCTCCACAGTGATCGTTTTATTTTTAGAAGAAAAAGTGTACGGTACATGGGCGTAGACACCACTCGCTTCTATCTAATCAGGCGCCACTCCAGCTGTCAGTGAACCCTACAAATAACATGTGAGATATAATGATCCAGTGGATCACGTCGACCACAGTTGGACTGAATATTTTCCTTTAGCAACAACAGGCCGGACAAAGGCATCCTAAATCTGATGAGATTTTGCAATGTGCTTGGTTAGCCTGAAGGTGACCAGCTCTTCTCCCGAAGTTTCTACTGCCCAGTATAGTGTGTGGGACGTTTTTGTGAACGTTGAAGTGCACTTCCCGTTTTCTCTTCATAAAGCCTTTTTTTATTTCGGACAAGTAAAGAAGAAATTTTGCCCAGTATTAGCAGGCATGTATCCAGCTTACCACGAGGCGCGTTTGAAAGAGCCGCCCATGGGTCTGATGAGTAAGACGTCAAAAATTGTTAAGACAGTGTCAGTTGTATTTAGCTTCGCTGGTTACTCGCGAATTGACCAGTAGTTCGTTGACCGATTTCGCAAATAGGTCAAACTGATTATGGTTTGTAAACATGAACACATCACCTGTACAGAGTTTATAGATTTTATCGGATGTAATGGATCCATTTCTTTTCTACTTACTTGTACTCAGAATAACAGTGAATGACACTTGGCCTAGTTGCCTAGTTCCCATACACATGTCACCTCTCTGTCTAGATGCTGAATCCTCAAAGGAAAACGGAAAACGGTCCATAGATGACTAGGGTCTTTTGGAAGTTCAGTAGAGGCAAGTAATTAAGTACTTGTGGTGCCTGAGAGTCGGCATGAAACGACTGGTTTCCTGTAGAAGACAGTTTGTTTGAACTGACATTTATATTTATCAGGTTCTCCAACACCTCGAATGCGTCGTCTACAGAGTGAAATCCAAAAAACCTTATGGACATTTTACGTAAGAACCAAAGGTCAAGTTGATCGTGACGAATCCTACGAAGCCCGCGGAAGTTTACTAAAATATAACATCGTGTTTTGGAGCTTCAAGTGTCGGTTGGCGGTTATTGATTACTTAAGGAGAATCTGCTCTAATTATCGACAAAAACGTCATCCTATAGACTTGACATTACGCCAATTCTCCCGAACGGTTAAAGTTATGGATGAGGCGCAGATCATTAGGGAAGAAGGCGGCTCCTAATACCACAGTATTCTGACCATAAAAATTGTTTTACCCCTCTCTTTGTTAAGTGGTTAGCTCACAAAACTCGCCGTACGAAGCACACAAAATATGTAGTTCAAGATTAACTTGAAACCTTGAGGTAAATCCGGGGACCAGTGCATGCTCTTGGCCACAGAGCAATTAGCTATAACTTCCACTAGATGATCACATAATCTAATAGTGCTCTCGTGAAAAATAACAGAGATTTTTTTCTAGTAAGGGAAGGCAATCTATACTGAAATGCGAAGAAATAATTTACAGCCGCTCATCCTTACTGAAATCCATCAATGGTGCGCTTCTCACGAACCTCCTGAAAAGCCTGTCGACTTTTCACCACAGATTGGTTTCACTTACAGGACGAAAGCTCTATCTCCTCAGACTAACAACATTGGACATTATTGTTTCTGAGCTGTCGTCGTCAGATCAGCTTCAACAAGCTGATTTCTTCGTTCAGCCCAATCACCAAACTTTGGAAGTGGGCGAGTCATTTTCCCAACCCAGTCGTCGTGGAGGACCTGACGACCAACATCCTGTGAGAGTTTGGTGTGAGGATAGTAGTTATAAAGCTGAATATGGTTAGTATTGGAAACCAATCTGGTTGGGACTCATCCGATGGGTGAGCTAAACCAAGGAGTCATTGATTTCTACACGCCATGCAAGCTACTGTGGTTAACAGTTGTGTGGCGCTGCGGTAAACTTTAAAAACTGCTAACCTAAGGGACACGTAACCGATCTGGCTACATCCATTTGATGAGCCCTAATAGAGAAGAGACACTTGGTGAAGTACTTTTCACATGAATAAGTTATCCTGAGAAACTGACGGTAGTTAGACCGCTTCCTGAAATACCTGTTGTGACTCACTCAGTGTAATATTTCATCCTCAGAGAGATCCCGATCGCAGGTCGCCCGTTTATCTTGTAATGCTACATACTTTTTGTACTCGCAAAAGTTCACGTCTGAGGAAGTTAAAAACACGCGGAGCAGTCACTGTCCCCGGTAAAATCACGTGACGCCATCATAGTGGCGAGCGCATCAGAGTGGAATCCCCCCAAGAAAGCTTCCTTTTTATGATTAAATTTTCTGGCTATAGTATGGGGGTTAGGATGCATTTTTTCATGAATTTTCAGCCAGTCACGAACATTTTGTCTGGCTTGATAGGTGCATCCACGCCATCTGTTTAAGAATGGGATGGACAAAAGTGCGAAAGGCTTACAACTCGAACTGAAACTAGGTGTAAGTGGTTGTTGAGCCGGAAGTAACAAAATTTCAACCCATGTTGACACCTATCAGGGTTTTGACTGGAGTAAAACGACAAACGGATTAGGAAACCTAATTTTTGTACACACTTTTTGAATGGGACTATCTCTTCATAACGTGAATTGACTGAGACCAAATTTTATACCTTCATTTTAACCATCAATATCCGTTGAATCAAGCTTCTACATTTTCCATGCAACAAAGTTTTCTTATCACAAATGCGTTAAGTGCAAACCTCATATTCAGCTAGTGTCATGCAATTAAATATCTCGGTGTCCGAGGTGTCACTTTATTAAGCACCAATTGTTACGAACAAATTTTCTGAATATTGCAAGGCTGACGGAATTTTTTCTTCAGTATAAGTGGATGACATATAGCAATTGAAAGCGAAAGATCCACTGAACAGCAATATCGAAACGATGTTCGCACCCAGATGATTTGTAATGCGAGAGAGATTTGGAGGCTTTCAACAGAATTTTCTTCCTGTACGCGAAGTCAGTGTATGCTGAAATGCCGAGAAGCACTGTACAGCTTTTGCATCCTATGTGCGGATGATCAGCAGTGCGCATCCCATGAATCTCCAGGAGGATTTGAATCCGGGATCTTCTGGTTAGTAGCTAAAAACTAGACCGTTCGGCTGCGGGTTGCTGATCCGCAATGTGATTAGCTCGCACTTAGCCACTCATCCTCCAATCACGGAATCCATATCAGGTGGTCGCTAAGTGACTGGCTTCTCGAGTGGCTCTATGTCAGGCCTAAGTGCAAATTAACCACATTGCTGACCAGCATCTCGCGGCCAAACGGTTTAGACTTCAACCACTAAC